>CAUYRT010031236.1:0-113789 GCA_963574885.1 Lepilemur ruficaudatus
TGGCGTCAGCCTAGCTCACAGCAACCTCAAACTCCTGGGCTCAAGTGATCCTTCTGCCTCAGCCTCCCGAGTAGCTGGGACTACAGGCATGCGCCACCATGCCCGGCTAATTTTTTCTACATATTTTTAGTTTGCCAATTAATTTCTTTCTATTTATAGTAGAGACGAGGTCTCGCTCTTGCTCAGGCTGGTTTCGAACTCCTGACCTTGAGCGATCCACCCGCCTCAGCCTCCCAGAGTGCTAGGGTTACAGGCGTGAGCCACCGCGCCCGGCCTTTAGTAGCTGGTTTTCATAAAAATTATGCCAAGATTATTGACTCTTCCTCCTTTGAGTGTAATATTGTTTTGTTCTTACAAAAATCTGAATTAAACTTGTTCTAGCTTTCCCCCTGGAATGGAATAATGCCATTAGTGTTAGAGCTTATCAGGAAAGCCTGAGTGGCACCTTGTATTCCCAAGAATTAATAGTGTCTTCCTAGCAATCCTTGTGTATGGAAACAATATGAATTGGTCATGCCTCAGGAAACTGACCTTTCTCTGATTTCTTATAATCTCTCAAAACAGGAATAACAACACTATCAAATTAAAAATTATTTAGTTTATGATTCAGTTCTGTTTAGAATAATGTTTACTGATCATCCAAAAGGTTCATCAAAGTAAATTACAGCAGAAGGAGGGATAGAGTAGAAATACCAAGTACCAGCTTTTGAGTCGCCCACAGTCTAAATCAGTCCTTCTGAAACTTTAAACTGCGTATGGATCTCCTGAAGGTACTGTTAAAAATGCAGGTGTGGTGTCAGTGGGTCTGGGACAAACAGAGGACAAACAACTGTCCTTGCCCTGAGTCTGCATTTCTAATGAGCTCCAGAGTGATGCAGGTACTGCTGGTCCATAGATCACACCTTGAGATTTAAGTGTCTAAGTGAGTTGTCCCTAATACTCACAGAAAGTCTACCTATATGCCATATAAGACATACATTTACTAAGGTTTTTATCATCCTAGTAACTGAGCTGGACAATGGTACAGTCATCTGCTAGAGCCAGAGATCATATAATATTAACTTACCTGTAAAGAATCCATGACTATGGGCCTTATTAATACGGTCTTCCTAACTGGACTACCCATAGAACTAAACAGACTGACACAGAAATAGAAATCAGAGTGTTAAAACTGAGTATTTATAGATGATTTAGACTGCCCATATATGTTTAGGGTATGGAAAGCATGATCTTCTTTTTAGTTAGTTTTGATTTTTTGAACTCTTGTTCACCTAGTGAGAAAAGAAAATCTCCACTAGATGAAGAACAGTCATTAAGGCTGATGGCTTCAGGGCCCAGGCAGGGAACCTCCATGAATGAGAGCACTGGGGTTAGGGGCAGCTGGGGCTGTGGTATCCTGGAGAAAACATGCTTCGTCTCATCAGCGCCATGGCGGGCCTAGCATGGCCAGACGTTCTAAATTTTCAAGAAAAGTCAAAGATAGAAATTTCATGTGAAATTTTCCAATTTTATAATGTTGGCTAGTAATTTAAATTCTTTAAAAGCATTATTCAGTCCAAGAAAACACATCTGTATCCCAGATTCAGCTCCTGAGCCACCCATTTACAGTGTCTAGTGTGGAATACATTGAACTCTCTTAATGTACTTCTCATGATTGGAAAATTATGCATTTTCAAAATGAAACTCTAGGATTTTTTCTTTGGACACTTTGGTCAGAAGAAATAGTCTCTGCTTTGTGCATTTGGAGGCACTGGTATAATACTGGTGTATGATCGTAAAACCTGTCTTTCCTTCTTCTCTCACATTGCAGATTACAGGACAGGCCCGTGTTTCACTCAGGTCAACAACCAGATGTGCCAGGGGCAGCTGACAGGCATTGTCTGCACGAAGACTCTGTGCTGTGCCACCGTTGGGCGGGCTTGGGGCCATCCCTGCGAGATGTGTCCAGCCCAGCCGCAGCCGTGCCGACGGGGCTTCATCCCCAACATCCGCACCGGAGCTTGCCAGGGTGAGTCAGCCGTCTGCTGTGTGCACCGTCACAGACGAGCCACTCTGCTCTTCTTGGAGCTGGGGCATCTGGCGCTGTGGACGGTGACCTTTTACAATAGCCGTTTCCAAGAGGGGCCTGTTAACAAGCCTGACCAGAGATGTTTTATCTTTTAGCCACCTAATAAATATGTTTCAATGCCTGACATTAGTGGAGAAGAGAGAAAGAGATGAAAATTTGGGGAAAATTTAAAAATACAGTATAAAATATTTCATATAGTGAGGGGATGGACCACTCTATCTTAATCCAGATGACAGGACACCTCCCCCCATCCCCAAACTGTACACATGCAAATACCCAGGAAAAACATATTTTTTTCTCTCTCTCAATCTCCTTCAAGTTATGAAAACCTGAACCCAGGTAACAGGGGAAGGCAGCCACCCGATACTGTCCCTTTATTATACTAACAGTGTCTTCGGAGACAAAGTGTGAACTCTGTTTGAGACTGTAGTTATTTCAAAGCTTGTAACCCTGGAGGGGTATGATCTTATTTCCAAGTCTTGAAACTCCAACCACATTCAGGGCTCTGAGGATGCTACCAACAATAGACTCCATTCCAAGCAGCCAAAATTGTTACATATTTAGCAGTTAATTATCTTAATTAGTTTTTAGCCATGTAACTCGTACCTCTTTTAAACTAATTTCTGATGTCGTATGTATTAAATTAATTTTTAGAGCTTGCGAATATTCTCTCTAATGAGATCTCAAATGGTTGTTGCTTCTATATTGCATAGCACTGGGATCATAGGAAAATGGAAATGACTTTTGCAATGTGCACAGAAATGGTATTACTCATATTTGAAACTTGGAGAGTTAGGTTTATTTGTTATAATTAAATCATGCACAAAGTTAGATCTGAAGTCTTTCAAATTGATGTTAATAAGCTATGTCTGAAGTAAAGATGCCATCTACCCTGCCCATGTAAATAAATAGTCTATTGTAGAAAACTAGCCCAGTGTCCTAAAACCCAAATGAGAACTGTAGTTTGGAGAGCCTGTACACAGCCTCAGTTCACTGAATAATAAAATGTGAGTGCTCTGCATAATTTGGTAAATGTATCCCTGACAGTAGCCCCCAAAGATTTTTGTTAGTGTTATAGTTTTATAAAAGGTTAATATTTTTTTAATGACCTGTATCTGTACTCTTTCCAAGTCAGAACTACAGGAATACCCAGGGGATGACTATATAACTAAAAAATTCAGCAACTTTATATCACATATGACAGCCATGTGAGCTGTACATCTAGAATGGTTTTTTGGGGGACTATCACAGGTCAGAATTTAATGGTAAAGATTGGATTATATGCCATTTTTAATCTTTGTTTACTATGGACAGTAAAATTCTACATCTTTTATATGAATACCAGTCTGATTATACAGAGTTCCTGATAATGCAACCATTTCTTCTATAAGAAGATATACTACACTACAGTCTGTATAGTCTTCACTGTACTACGTAGATTTCCCAGATTAGTATATAAATTACCATATAACTTATATAATGTTCATAGATTATTATTAAAAATAAAATTATACTGATTTACTGGATTAATTCCCACTGGATTTATTAGAGTAATACTTTCTCTTTATTCTGTGGCTCTCACTGTGCTGTAACGTATTTATTTTATTGTTTTTATTCTCTCTGAGCTAGATTGTAAGCTCTATAACAGCAGAAATCTTGTTTATTCACCAAAGTCTCAGGAGGCATCCAGAATAGTGCCTAACATGTAGCAGATGCTCAGTAAATATCTTTTGATTTAATAAATGGGATTAAAATTGAAACACTTCCAAAACCCACTATTTCAGAGAAAATAAAACAGTTCAGGTTGAGAAAAGCCTTTAACTTCAACCAGAACATCCCACATTATTGACTGTCCTTATCTTCTGTATTTGTACTTATGCTTTTTTACTTTGATATTTTGTCAGAGAGGCCTAGTTTTTCCAAACACAATTATGGAAAAAATGTATCATCTGATCTCAAAATTACCGAATATTCTTTAGGATTTAGTAATGTCTGAAGGCTTACTTGTTTGATTTTTTGTTTTTTTATGCAGCAAAGATAAGTTTCAGGCTCCATTTGCCTAAAAATCTAATGGATTAACACAGTAATGGGAACAAAATGAAATTTGCCACATGGTTAAAATGTCTGGAAAAGCATGTTGAAAAGTTCTGCTTTATTTCAAAATCATGGCATAGTCAGAACGTTCTCAATTAAATACTAATTCTCGGTTCAGGCTATTTTAAGACTACATCTTACTGTGATTTCATTTTTCCTTTTAAATTCCTATACTGTTTCCCAAATACTTATGCCAAATTAATTTGGAAGAGACGGGGATTAAAAAAGTAACACAAAGCATGGAACATATATGTCATACTTTTTTATGATAGTGATCACTTTTTGATGATTGAAAAGTTTTATACATTTAACAATGAATTTAAATTATGGGGATGATAACTGTAAATAGCTTCATATTGCCTCTAAAACGTGGTTCCTATTAGTTCTGAACATAATGATATTCTGTAGTTAATATAATTAGCTTATGATTATTACCTTACCTATGGCTTAAGAGGATTGAAACATAATCTTGTTATACACAAGATAACTGTGGAAAATGAAGGATAAAAGAAAATTAAGGTACTACTTAAAAAAATTAAGCTGTGAGAAAATCAGTAATTTTATTTTATTTTTGACTATTGCCTTGATGACATTCTGGCTGAAATAAGCAGCGTCTGAAAGATGTACATTCCTAGGGTGCTGTGAGGTCAGCCATAAAAATTCTTGACTTGACTGCTTTAGTATTGGAAGCCATGTGAGTTCTAGCCCTTGTGCTTAATCTACATTTAATATTATACTGTCTTCCACTTTTTTGTATACTAGAGGACCATTGTTGACTCATATAAGTCCTTAAAATTTGAGCTATCATTGAGTGAACTAAAAAATTTAAAAGTAGCTAGCATTAAGCCTTTTTCCAAGAATATTTACATTTTTATTAAATATTTATTGTAATTATTTATTCACATATTTAAATATGTCATAAGCTGCCATGTGCATATTATGTATTATTTTCTTACAAATAATTTCTTTTTATTCTATCTTTAGTGTTATGAATATATGCTAATTAGAAGTGACATTTTCTTTAAGATTAGTACTTGCCTTTGGGTCTTTTAGGTTTTCAAATGAATAGGCTGCACATACAATGTTTTAAAATATATTAAAATAAAAGTTGCATAGTTACTAATTTATGGCATTTAATGTTTGGAGATTAGGCTTTTAAACTACTATAAATGTTTCAAAATTGAAGATACAGCTAAAGACATTTGCTTGTTAAAATTTCATCTCTTGCTTTATCATTGGCGATGCTTACCTCTGCTCTGTTCCAGGTAACAGGAGAGGCATGGGAATTCACATATTCAGCACAGTCAGGCCCTAGCTAGGACACAGGATAAGGACTCAAAAAAAGAAATAGCAAAACATACCCTAAATCAGTCCCTGCAAAACAGATGCTGTTGTGTGTTCTTTGCATATGGTATTGGTGTGCAGAAATACGTAATTTCTTTAGTCTTACTGCCTGTGAAAAGAAAGAGTTTAGGGAAGAGTTTAATCTCAGCTGAAACCACGCAGGTATTGCTAGTTTCTCGGGTGCAGGATGAAAGGAAGATGCCCTTAATAGTGTTTTGGAGGCCATCTATATAGCACATGTGAAAAGGAAATTTTGCTATTATCTGATTCATTTAATTAGTATAAATTATTAAAGATAGTTACAGCCAAAACAAGTTTATCTTGGCTGTCGACATTGACTGAGTTAACCAAATTATTATAAAGTCTAACTTTAATTCACACTTTGTCAACACAAGCTATTCCTATAAAATTCAAAAACTTCACTCAAAACATACTCGATTATAGAAACTCCTATTTAAAGATAGCAGAATATTCGCCTTCTTTCAACTCCATAAAACTAAAATGAAAATGAATAATCGAGAACACAGCATTCAAAAATAAAACTCTATCACACCCAATTAAAAGCAGTGAACACATGCAGTTGTTGGGAAGTTACTGGAACAGGGAGCAGACCATTTCCTGTGACTGTCATCAGCCGGAAAGCCTATGGGCTAGGCGTTTGTTTGAGCCTGCTAGGAGGAAAGCGCCAGGTCTGTGGGTGTCCATTAGAGAGGAGACTGTTCCGTAGAGACGGATCTATTTCAGACCCTCACAGGAGCGGAAGGGGGAGGGAAGGAGCAACTGTGGGCGCAAGCCATTTCCAAGTGTCCTCTGCCAACATTGCAGCACAGAGACGCTCCCATAGGTAAAAGAGGGGGAAGGAAAATGAGGAAGTAGGGACCACCAGCAGGCAATCCGTAACTCAAGTGGCCAAAGGTAGGAGCGACAGTACCAACGGAAAGCTGAAAATTGACACTCAAGGGAAAAAAAAGGTAGGAAGTGAAGTTTGGTGAGAAACTGTTTCAGGCAATATTACCTGTAGAAGATTCAAAAACCCCATTTGTTCTGGGCTCTCCCTACTCTGTGTTTCAGGAAGAAAGGCCCCGTTGAAAGATGAGTAATAAGGAGAAAAGACCTATCCATAGAAAAGGAAGAACATAAGGCAAAGGCAGGTGAAGAATTACTGTCCCAATAAATGCACAGTCCGTATACTTCTGTCTTTTCTCAAGGAAATTAGAATCAGTATCACCTCTCTTTTAAAAGGTGCTCAAAGGAGAGTTATGAGTGTACTGAAGACAATCAAATGAGATAAAAAGTGAATTGGTAGTACTCAAGAAAGACATTGAAGAGGATTTAAAACTTTACCTAATTAAAGGTAAATAATACATACAACTGAAAAAAAATTGTTGACACAAGGTTAAGCTTGAGGAAGTCACGTAAATCATAATGTTAGAAAACAATAAATAAACCATGATTAGAGAAAAACTTACACACAGTAAAGCCAGGCTACAGAAAATTGATAAAAGGAACTGAAAAAATGTTTAAAGATAAAATAGAAAATTTGTGTAAAGTAGATAATGGCTTCAATTTGCAGATTGGAAGGCACAAAACTTCAATAGAAAGAGAAGATAATGAGAATCCCACAGGCAGAATATGGTAGAATAAGCAAGGTTTTTTGTTTGTTTTAAATACGGTAATAACCCAACTGGTCTCAGACTTCTCTAGAACCACTCATAGACCAGAAGACCAGAAAACAGTCTGGCAATATCTGTAAACTTCTGAGGCAATAGCATGTACTTGAGGTGATATATATTTAAATAGGATTACTTTAGTTGCTCTGTAGAAGATCAATTACAGGGAGGCCAATGGAAAGCCAAGAAGCCAGTTACAAGGTTCCTGCAGTAGTCCAAGTGATAGATCGTGAAAGCAGAGACCATGGCAGTGCCGTAGGGGAGAGTTGAGATGTGTGGGTGGTAAGCAGCTGCTGCTGATGGAATGATGTGAGGTAAGTGAGAGGAAAATGCCACGTTCATCGCCCAGATTTCTAACTTTAACGGCTGGAAGATTATGGTGACATTTGTTGAGATAAGAAAGACTGTGATAGAACCATGCTGTGTTCAGAGTCCTGCAGACAGTAAGTCACCAATATTAGGTTGTTTTGATGAGTTTGGTGTATCATACATGAGTAGGTACTCTGAGGCTGAATCAAACCATATTGAATAATTGCCAAGATACCACATATTTCTCAGATTCCAAATACAGACCTGTTTTTCAATTGCTGTACTTAAAGTTTGATATTTGTTTTTATACAAATAAAAGCATTATGCCTGAATACCTACAGAGTATAGAAATAAGAGCTTCCATTTTAAAAATGGATTTCATTTGGACACAGGAGAAGTTAAAAAACAACACACTATCAAATGTAATAATTTCTATAGCCCTTGGTTCCCACACATATAAATTAAATGAACCATTTTTATATGGCTATCCTACTGCACATATTTTTCCATATTTTGACATGAACTAAAAATGATATACTGTCTAATACTAATTTATATAGTAAAATACATTTAACCTTTTAGGGCAAGTTTACTTGGAGAAGCTGGAGAATAAACGAGGTTACAGACTAAAATTGTTATTGTTTTGTTACATTATTTATAACCTTAATAGACATGGACTCAGGTTATTATATAAGAGTTAAGTTCCAAAATATTTAACTTTCTTCTATAAAATCCTTACATGTGATTTGAAGTAATTCAACATTTAAAGAAATAGTAAGTTTGTGCCTTGAATTAAAGGGATGAACAAAGGTAAATCTATACGATGTGGTCAGTGGAGAATAAGCCCTTAGTAGTTGCTTATGTTAGGACTTTGCAGATGTCAAAACTCTTGCATAGTTTGAAGGTTTGAGGCTTGCTTCTTTTTTTTTTTTATTTAGAGTACTTCTCTGCAAGCTTATAGGTCCAAGATGATTATTTCTATATGATTTCTTTAAAATTTCATTTTTTAACTACTAACTTGATCTACCTAAAATAAATTAATTCTGTATAACTGCACAGTCTAGGAGACTTCAAAAATAAAGGTTTTCTTTTTCCTTCTAGAAAATACTTTTTAGGCAATTACAAAATAAACCCTGTAATGTCAGATTTGAAAAATTACTGAATCTACTACAGTAAATACACAGTATGAGATTTTACGAATAGTATTAAGGGATTTATAGGTTTGGCTTCATTTCTCAGCTTATACCATGATATTCTTTCTCTGATTTATCTTCCAGGAAAAGAAGTTTCTGGAGATGTTTTATACTACACTGTAATGAGGGTGGGAATGTAGTGCCTTTTAAAATAATGAGGTTTGAAATGTTCTGAATTAAACTGTTCAGTATATAAGCTTTTTGTCACATATTTCATTCTAGTTGATTTTTGTTTGGATCAGATATCCTTTAATAAGACCCTGAAATCTACTTTAATTTCAGTATAAAAATAGTTTGGACTGTTGTAATTAGTTTTATAGACATAGCTAAAAGGAAGAAGAAATAATAAAGATGCTAAAGCTTTTTTATAAGCTTGAATTCTCTAATTTACACAGATACTCCAAGCTTGTGCGCTTACCAAAAAAAAATAGGGTAAATTGACATATATTGATACATAAATTTATCCATAAAACATTTTTTAATGATAAAAAACTGAGATGCAGAACAAGACATATAATATGGTCTTATTCTTGTTAATAGACTACCATTCTCTGAATGTATATGTGAATAAAAGTCTAAAAGAATAGATTACTAGCTTATATAAATGGGGTTATTTTTTATATTTCCTATTTTCTTTAACATTTGTTGTAGTGGGGTATGTTATTTTCTAATTAAATTTATAACATTAATAAATCTGTGTTAGCCTGTAACTTTGAATGGATAATAACAAATTTTTATAAATTTACACTTTTTTAAATAACTTTTTTTCCCTAAAGTTATTATATGCAGTATAGAAAACTGAAAAACACAAAAAGCAAAGAATGAAGTCATCCACAATCACAAGCAGTTTACAATTTGATGTGTCCTTGCATGTCCTGAGTATTTATACACAACATCCAGTTTTATGGGATTGAAATTGTACAGTATGTATCATGCTTTTTTCACACATCATGAATATTTACCAATCCAAAATCTCAAAGCTGTATGAGTATTTTGTTAACCAAGAGTACACTACACCAACTCAATCTGTTAGGAACAAATGTGATCCTGCCTTTCTTGGGACAGAAATTTCATACAAGACAAAAATGGCAACAGGCCTCTAGATAAAAGTATTGGCAGAGTTCCGATTAAATACTGCATTCCCTTAATGCTCAATTTAAAATTAAATATAAAGCAACAGAGTACATGCAGTGTAATGTTTCTAAGAGAATTCATTATCAGATCTATACCATTAAAATATTAGTAAGAAGGTATGTTTCCACTGAAATACTTAATGTACGCTCAGTACAGCCAAAAGAGATGCACACACATAATGGCTACCATCAGAATGTAAATATGAACACATCTGCCTACTGCTCTTCTGTCATACCTTCCTTCTGCCCCTCTGCTGCCAACTTAACAAACGAATCCTGTTACATACACACTGCTCAGAGGTTGTTTAACAATTCCACATCTAAGGTGAATCTTTTCTATCAACTGTAACAAAAAGATACTCACAAAATGGCCAATTCACTAGTTATACTTTTTATCATACATTGTCACCTCAGGACATCTCCAAAGGTTCGTTGCTGCAAAATAATGAATTTTGTCCACAGTAAACGCAGATACTTTAATAAAAATGCACACATAGTCTTACAGTTATAATCTAAAACCATCTTCTAGATATGGAGACACTAGCAAAGAGCCTTGCCTTTCGCCCTTCCTCCTCTCCTTCTTCCCCTACTCCGCTGACTAAGTACAGGACTACAACCAGCAGGAGGTGGTTTAATGAAGGTCACTCACAGAAGACAGTCCTTCATAAAAACTAACATAACAAAAGGACATTTATAAAGGGATTATTTTACTACCTCTACTTTTAACATACTTTGAGCATTAGGACTTGTTTAGCCTTTAATACACACCAATATTAACTAAAACACATACGGAACAGTGGTTAGGCAATCTGAACTGTTCTAACTCATGGGCACGGAACCCTTCTCTGCATACATCCTCCCTGCAAACCCCCCTGCCCCCGTGACAGTCAGCATACTCTCCAAGACATCAGGTTTAACAATTCCATTCTCCAAATGCAACCACTCCTATGAAATAACACAAAACACTTAAGGGTGTTACTTTAGCCTTCTACTTTTAATATATGTTGTATGCTTTTAAACAGCTAGAAAGACTAGATGTTTCAAACAGGACTAAAGTTTTTTTCCACTATACACAGTAGCATTGAATAAACACTGCACACTCATAACAAAAGCTGTAATTTCAAAGTGTCTTCTAAATAGGAACATTCTGGCCTAAAACCCTTACCCTTCCCACCTCTATCAACACAGTGGACAGGTCCAAGCATCTGTAATGCTTAGAGGGGATTTTAACAATTTCACTTCCGTGTTTTTAAGAACAGTCTTTCCTAAGAATTTTAACACAAAGTCCACTCAGTGTATTAGTTTACTAACTCTACTTTTGTCACACGCTGGCAACCTCTTTAGCATCTAGAAAGATTAGATGTTTCAAATATGGACTTCAGTTGTCCACTGTATACACAGTAGTCTTGAAGAAACTATACACTTTTAACAACGGTTGTATCTGAAAGTGTCTTCTGATAGGAGCATTCTGATCTAGAATCTTTCATTTCTTCCAGCTCCTCTATACCACCAACCTGGGGGACACAGGCACATGTATCACTTATAATGGAGGTGATGTTATCATTTCACTGTTATCATTTCACTTCCAGTAGTCCTTTTCAAAAGCTAATAAGCATAGTAACTAGTAATTAGGGAAATGAAAACTAAAATAATAATTAATATTTATTTACAATTATTAGGCCAAAGAAACTTAGGATATTGAGTAGTAATAATGTCCTGTGTTGGCAAGAAAGAGGAAACAGAAATCTTCATGAACAGTAGCAGCATGTAGGCTGTGCATGGGTGTGTAGACTGCTAGTTGTGTGAAGACTACTGCAGGCATTCTGAAGAACCACTGGGCACTACTTGTTCATATTAGATATATATGTCCCCCATGGTCCAGTAATTCTGCTCTGGGTCTACCCCAGAGGGATAAAGAGTCTCTTTGAGTTCTCACAGCCACTCAACTCCACAGAGAGACGTAGTGGAGACATTCATTGTATCATTCACTGAGGTGGTGAGTAGGAGATGAACCAGGTGCCCATCATCAGGACAGTGAACATACTAAGAAATGTTCTACAGTGAAGCCAAGTGCAACAGATTGTCCATGTAACCACACAGATGGATCTTAAAAACAAAATTCCAAGAAAAAAAAGTTTAAAAACAAACTAAGATCTATAACATAATACAATTTACATACATTAAAATATATGCATACAAAGGAATCTTATTCCTCTTACCCCATTTTCTTGAGAACAGCTGAGTTTCTTCTTAACAACAAAGAAATGCTTACAGATATTCTGAAAATCAATGGTATCTGTGTTCAAAATGTTTTCTTCTTGCAGATGTTGATGAATGCCAGGCTATTCCAGGAATATGCCAAGGAGGAAACTGCATCAATACAGTGGGTTCTTTTGAATGCAGATGCCCTGCTGGTCACAAGCAGAGTGAAACTACGCAAAAATGTGAAGGTGAGTGTCTCTACTTTGGTAAACATGCCTGATAGTTGACTTTGAATCCAAGAAAAACATGCCTTAATTTGAAATGTTGAAGACCATTGATCATAATTAGAATTCTTTATTTTAGTATGAAAATACAGGTATCACCCTAGAGTAGTTCTGCCATGGTTTATGTATTATAACCTTAATGGGTTTGATTTGGAAGTCATTGAGCATTTTGTATCTAGATTATTTCAGTTGCTGTGTCGTATTGAGAATGTGAGTAATCCAACCATTTATATTTTTCCCTAATAAAGTAGTTTTCCATTTCATTTATGAAATTATATCAAAAATTAAAATTGAGGTAGAGAGAAGAAGTCCAAGTGAAATAAAGTGTCGTGTATAAAATGATGCATTAGTAGATGGCACCATGTCATGTATTATAAATAAAATATTTTAGTTGCCATACAGAATATGGTTGCTTGACTAGCTAACAAATTTCTACAAAAGCATAATTGACTCAGGAAGGATTTGGAAAACACTACCACAAAAGAATAGGTTGCTCAAATAAAAATATCCAAAAACTAATAATTTTCCAGACTATTAAGTATGTATTATGATATTGAAATGTAAATACCATCCACAGTCTTCAAATAGAAGAAATTTACTTGTTATATTTATTTGTGATCAAAACCTTTATCATCATTATAAAATTCAAGAAGCTTCTAGATATATGTAGCTTTAACGATTATGCATATTTAGACTAGTTTTGATGTGTCTAGTAGTTTTGAAGTATAATGTTTATCTTTTCAGTTATTAATTAAATTTATTTCATCTAAGGTACTTTTCTAAAGGCAATTGAGTATATCTATTCTCATTTTTTTTGTGACATAAGCATTATCATTAACTCAAATTAAGTCTTATTCTTTCCTTGCCAAAAGGCAGATTTAGGGTTATTTTTTGCTAGTTGGTTATAGAGTTTACCCTATCTGTAAAAAAGAAAATGAGAAGAGGTAAAATTTATTTAATTATAGAAGGCAAAAAAGAATATGAACTATTTTATTAAACAAGAGAGAAACCATGATCCCATAAACCCGTGGTACATATATCGTCCTATATTTTCCATTTGCCCTGATTTATTTATAATCAGCTCCAAATTAGTTTTTATAGTTTTATACAGTTTACATTATTACAAGTTAATTTCATGCTCTCCCCTAAAAAAGAAGATAATAGAATGTAGTTGATTATTTTAAGGACCAAGTAAATTGTGAAATTGTTTACAAGAACGCCCAAGTATTGTATCTTACTTAAATACAATGGTGATCATTAAAGTCTGCTTATAGTAGAAAGATTAAAAATAATACTTGGTAGATGGGAAAAGTTAACTGACTTACCTGAATGAACATAGGAATTGGACCAGAAATACAGAAATCTCCAGAAATTCTGGATGTTGCTCTTTCCTCGCTGCTTTTTGTATTTTCCTTCCTGGCTTTTTTTTGAGTTGGTTCTATTGATCAAGCTTTTGTGACTCCCCTTCACAGTTTACTTCTGGAATAATACCCAAACTAGATGTACTTAGGAACAAAGATAATATTTGATTATAGGTGAGAAGGCACAGCTGCTGACTGATGATAGTGGTTGGGACATGTCTATTACACATCAAACAGTGTATTTCTTCTTAGTTGAAAATGGCATGAGGCTTTTCTATATACATTTCATCAAAACAACACACAGAGCCCTGCCAGAGATTGGAGAAGGACAGGGCAACTCTTTATTAACCACTTGCCCGTAGTCTTTAGGAAAGGGGGCGATTGATACCACATAGGCACTGCCCAGAGCCCTGAGTCCATTTGTGTCTTTCCTTACTTCCTGCCCAGGCAGCCAGATCCATTTAACCATTGCCCAGAAGGAATTATGTGATTTAATATCTGGGATTGGTGGGGAATAGTAGAATTAGAAGAAGTGGTGATTAGAATTTAAAATCTAAAGGTTTTATGAAGCCTTTCCTTGTGTATAAGTCACATTTATTTAGATATGTCTTAAAAGTGGCTATTGTTGATTTTCTTTAAGTAATATTGTTCTTTTATGTAAAAGAGCAAGTGTTATTTACTTATATAAAATTATTTAATATAGTTGGTTGTGTAATGATTTGGAAAGACTACAAACTATTGCTACACTTAGTGACAACTTTTGAATTGTAGTTAGTTTATGTATTGTGTAGTGCCTGTAAAAATGTTGCATAAATTTAAAGTTAATGTTTGCTGTAAATAAAAATGTAACCATAGCAATTACTTTTGATCAACTGTCAAAGATAAGGTATTTTAATTTCTTATGTAAATTACAATGTGAATATAAAAAGTGGTAGTATTGACAAATTTATTTTTAAATGATGCTCTTCCTGTTTTTGTTATAGCATATTATATATTTCTGTTCATACAGCAATGAAATTCCCTAAAGAAACCTTTTTTAGTCTTTAAGTGACTAGGTCTGTTCAGAAATAAGAAAGATAACTCTAGCATTTTGGATCTGAGTGATTAGAATATGGTGATATCCTTAACACGAAACTGTAATTAGCTTATTAATTTTTAAAAATTATATTATTGATGCTTTTTTTGTGTATTTGTTTGTTTACT
This sequence comes from Lepilemur ruficaudatus, assembly GCA_963574885.1. Classification (NCBI taxonomy): domain Eukaryota; kingdom Metazoa; phylum Chordata; class Mammalia; order Primates; family Lepilemuridae; genus Lepilemur; species Lepilemur ruficaudatus. The sequence continues at coordinate 14,862 of CAUYRT010031236.1, forward strand.
GTCTCACTCCAGCCTTTGAATAAGGTCCTTTAGGACAGAGACTCTATCTAGTGCTGTATCCCAGAGCCTAGAACAGTTTCTGGCATATAGTAGGCTCCCCAAAAAATGTGTTGATTAATTAGGAACAAGATGCATAATAAGTTAATTTATTTGACTTGGGTTGAATGTTCAAAAAGAAAGTAAAATGTGGGCCCAGTGCTAAAATTGTATTGGGAAAGAGGCTAATGATTTTTATCAAGGGACTTTTTCTTTCACCTGACTATTTTACATTTTCTTGATAATTTGATTTTGCTCTGGTTGCCATTGAGAGACCAACAGCATAAACATTAAATGCAATTTGGCTTTTTTGGATCTTCTGTGTCCTTGTTCCTCTTTGGTCACCTGCAAGTTATGCTTCTCAGGTCTCAGCTCTCAAGTTATGCTTCTCCAAAGCCTTTGCCTTCTAAAAGAAAGAGAAATGTCTTCTGCTCATTCATTGCTATGTCTTCGTAACAGAAATCTTACTCTGAAAGGCTTGTTCTGCCAAAAAATTAAGGTTGAGCATATATCGTTTATACCAATTTTTTTTAAATGCTGGGGGCTGTATTCATTTTCTAATTTAGTGTCTGAAAAATATGACTCAATATCTGTCATGGAGACTTACTTTGTTTTATGTCATTTATCTGGTAGACCCTCCTACGAAACTTTTCTTCCCTCATATTCAGGTACAGACTACTGTCTAAGCTGTGAATCTGAGCCCAAAGCAGGAAGGAGTATACATTTCTCTTTCTCTGTGCCTCTGTGTGTGTGTGTGTGAGTGTGTGTGTGTGTGTGTGTCTGTGTCTGTGTCTGAAGGAGAATCAGTTATTTTTCCTTTTTGCTCAGTTAGAGTCCCAAATTTCATAAAACCTCTCATGATGCCCACTGAAATCATGTCTTATTTCTCCAGGGCCAGTTAGGTTCCAAAATCTAATTTCCTAATTCTGTCATATGGTGGGTAAAATGATTCTTCAGTGGAGTAAACCATTTCTTCATATCCAAAGAGACGGTTGTTTCAGTGACTGTGTTTAAACGTTCATTAATCACATGCATTTAATGGAAATACAGAAGGGAAGCAGAACACACCCATGTGATATGAAAGGGCACATCAGAACACTGTTTAGCATTTTTCTTTTTTAAAATAAAATGTTTTAATTTGAATTTCATTCCTCGTGGATAAGGCACAAGTAAGTGCCAGATGTCCCTACATGATCCCCTCTTCCAGACCAGACTTTCTTTAACATTCCTGGAGCTAGTTATTCTTTCCTGGCTTGCATAGGAAGCAGGAAAAGAGCATCATTGTATTGGAAAGTTTCCCTTCAATAGCTCTTTGTGTGTCAGGTAGTTGTTTGAAATTTATTCTGAAGAGTTTTCAGCTTTGTTCCATTAACACAGCATTTTGATGTAGGAGACTTTTGACAACAAATATATTTATTTATGTTCATGAATCTCATAAAGCTTGTTGGCACAGTCTCTACTGCTGTTCCAACTCTGCTTTGATAAACCATGGAAAATAAACTTTCTGTACTAAACTGAAAAGTACTTGCTGTTACTCATATTACCAAAAGTATATTAATTTTAAAATAAATAGTAAATAAATCCCATTGACTTTCTCAAAGGGAAAACCACATATTAAAGTGGAGAGTGAAGTAAGAGTATTATTAACATTGGAAACAGATAAGACTTTTTAGGTCGTAAATTTAAAAACCATGAAAATGCTTATCTTTTAAATCCTTTAAAATGAAATTTATAACATTGTAGTTAAAACGTATGCTTTCCCTCTCTCTTGAATAAGAAAGCTGGGGTTGCTAAACTCAAACTTACTTTTTGCCATCATAACAAATAATTTATTCCTCTGTCATTTATCACATTATAGTTTATTTTTTGCTCCACTCTGCCAGCAAATTATGTGCACCAAAATAATGTATTAATAACAGCTAATATTAATCGAGCACTTACTATATTCTAGATGATACTTAATCCACTTTACATGGGTTATCTTACTAAATCATCACAACAGAGCTGTGAGGTTGGTTACTGTCATTAAGCTACTCTACAAATGAAAAAGCTAGGCTCAGAGAGGCTAAGTAACTTTCTGGAGATTCTATGGGTAAGAAAGAGCAGCACCAGGATTCTAGCCTGCTAGATTTACTCCAGAGTGTTTGCTCTTAGCCAGTGCTATTGAGAAAATAAAGGTGGATGACCAGGCAGCACAGACCTCCATCCAGAACTGTGGTGACCACAGAGGATACTCCTGGAGACCTCAGTAGCAATAGGAATGTGATTCTCCCTTTCCCATTGCACTTTGTGGTGGTACCCTGGATATCTAGCAAGGTGAGAATTAGATCCAGTTTAGTGATCCTGCCACTGGCTGTAGAGACTGTAAGTTGCGTGACTGGCAAAAGCAGTGTCTCTCAGCCCTGCTATGATAAAGGCTGAAAAAAAAAAATACAGATCTTTGTGTAAGTAGCTTAGATCCCAACACCATTAGCATGCTACAGTCTTGTTTTGGCTTACCATTGCTTGGTGCCTGATTGAGGGACAAAGAGCTTGATATTCTCTGCAGCCAGGGTGACCAATACCTCATCCCAGGCCTGGGTGTCATCCAGCTCTCCCTCAAATTGGTGGAGACCTAGTAAGGGATTCTACTCTGGCTGAAAGGGCTAGCTCAATGTTCTGGATTACTCTTTATGTCTCTGCCATGAAACTCTGGGCTTATTATTCAGATTAAGAAATCATACAGGAGAAACAAAGATACTGTAAAGCATTTCCATACCTTTTTTTTTTTTAATGGAACTACTGGTTTTGAGAATCAAAGCCTGTTTCAACTTGCCATGTTTTCTTATGTGTGCTAAGCAAAAAGGACATCTAGAAGAGTCACTGTTTCTCTCTCCCCCTCCATATAAAGTAGACAATTGCTTGTAATCAGATGCATTGATAGTAAAAGTTCTTTGCACTAAGATAACTACTTTGTTATGATGCATTTATGTTAGGAAGCAGAGTGTTGAATAGCTTAGAAGTTTATTATAAATTCATGCAGAGAATGTGTATTAAGAGTTAAAATCTAAAATGGAAATGTGAAGGCATTTATGCTTTTATACCCCACTTGGGAAGGGCCTACTAGCAGTGGTGTTTTTAGGCTGACTTTTAGAAGCGCCTCTGTGTCTCACAAACGGAGAGTGAGACCAGCGGGGAAGAGTGATAGCAACTCCAGAGGTGCAGCCAAACAGCAGCCCAGGGCTAACAAACCAGGCGAAATTAGCACTTATCACCTCCTACATATTTATCAGAAGTTGCCAATCTAAACTCCTAGTTTCTTCCCACAAATGGCTTCCACTAGCAAAACACATGTGTTAAGTAACTTGGACACCACCTTGACAGTATTAGTCAACTAGCGGCAGTATTTCATGCGAAATTACTGAAGTGACATCACTCCTTTAATTTCAACCTAAACGAAATGGTTTACATGGGAAGTTGCACATGCAGTTTCCTGTGAAAGCCTAGACAAGAAAGAGTTCTTTATTTGAGATGTGGTGGCTAACGTACTCATTATGAACATGATGCCTGAGGAAAAAATACATATTCCGAAAGAAAATTACTCAACAAAGGATAATCTTTCAGATGTGAAGAAAGATTTTGATCCGGATTGTGAATCCAGATCAAAATTTGAAATATCCAGATTACATTTTGACTTTCTTCTACAACAGATTTATTTTAGAAAGTTTTTAATTCCAATAACAAGAGGAAAATTGTAGAAAGAAGTGACAATTTAAGTTGTCAGTACAATTCAGAGAATACGTGTAGGGAGTGAAGATAGCATAGTGGCCAGATGGCAGGACCCGTGCTCCAGCTGCAGCCCCGTCAATGCTGAGTGGTCGCATGCAGATTCCTGCCTGAGTCTTTACAGTACGGATAATCGTGGTGTTTTCTGCCTAGGGTTTTTATGTATAATGTATAAGATAATGCATTTGGCACTTTAGGTTAAAGGGATAGCACAGGCAAACTAATAGTAAAAGAGTTCTGACATATCATTTCAGTGATGATGTTTAGTATAGTTGCCAATAACTAAGCTCTTTTAAAAAGCTAACACAAAATTTAAAAATAACAAAATTGACATAGTGGAGCATATTTTTGTCTAGTCTGATGGAAGTATTAATGGGCAACGAAATGGCCCCAAATCCATCATAGTGATGAGGGAACGTGGAACTAGGGATTTAAGATTGTCCATTAATTCCTAACTGGCCTCAACCTGTTTTTACTCTCTTGCCTCAGTTCCATCCAAATTAGAGCAATGGACATTTGAGACCCAGAGGACTTGATTTATGTAGCATAAGTCAGTGGTCAGGAAGTTACACTTCAGTGGAATCAGCGAAATTTTCCCAAATGTTGGAAATGAATATCATTTCCCCAGTGCCATTTTATGTTTACATTCTTTTTTTAAAAATGTGCAAAAAAAAAGCATGATAGGCTGGGTGCGGTGGCTCATGCCTGTAATGGTAGCGCTCTGGGAGGCTGAGGCAGGAGGATTGCTTGAGCTCAGGAGTTTGAGACCAACCTGAGCAAGAGAGAGACCCCATCTCTACTAAAAATAGAAAAAATTAGCCCAGCGTGGTGGTGGGTGCCTGTAGCCCCAGCTACTCGGGAGGCTGAGGCAGGAGGGTCACTTGCGCCCAGGAGTTTGAGGTTGCAGTGAGCTATGATGATGCCACGGCACTCTAGCTGGGGCGACAGAGTGAGACTCAAAAAAAAAAAAAAATGCATGGTAAAGTAATTGACATGATTCTTACAGTTCAGTTTCTGCTGAAGATCATTGGAAAAACTGAGTCTCCAAAACATCTTTCTCAGAGACATAAAATAAGGTGTATGTTAATGATAGAAAAACCTATTATACCCTGAAATGAAAGAATCAAATGAACATTTTGAATTTTATCATTAGGCAAAAGAAATATAAACTGAAATGCACCTCCATTTTGCTTACTAAATAATTTGCTTATTGCTAATTCATGGTGGAAATGAAAGCAAAATAATGCAGGCCAAAATAAAATGCTAGTTTTATAATATTTATATATATAGATATATCTTTAGTTTCTGTTGACCAAAAAAAAAAAAAAAAGGAGGGAGAGGGAGAGAGAGAGGGAAGAAGAGAGAGACTGAGAGAGAAACTATCTCACAAATTACCATGGCTCAGTGCCTGAAGGAAATTAGTCTGCTCTAAGAAATATCCTGCTGTAGTCTAGTAAAAATGTAACAAAATTTGAAATATAATACCTGGATCCAGGACTGCATTTCCTGCCAGTGCTGTTACTCGCTGGCCTTGTATATATATATAGACTTTATTCACTGCCAAGTATTAAAAAATGCATGAAGGACTGTAAAAAATTTTTATGGGCTACTAATTTATTTTAGATACATCCTTAGGAATATATTATGGCAATTTACTAAAGTTATAAATAAAGCTGTGATATAGTGCTCAAATTATCCTTATTTCTTAGTCCCAGGCTAAGAATCTCCCCTCATGTTAAAGCAATCTTTTCATATTTCAATATAAAGTATTTCTCATCTATACTTTGCCTTTACTAGAGTTTGGTACAACTAATTATATTTTGAGAATAATATGAAAGATTTTGAAAATGTTAGTTAGCTATGATCACCTTCTGTATTGGTCACAAGATAAGTAAGTGATTTGTCCGCATGCCTGTAGTTGTTTTACTCACTCCCAAAAGACAGCTATTTTAAATAGTCCATTTCAGAGGACACAAAAATCCACATAAATAAGTAGATAAATAAATAAGTAATTTAGTTACAGTATGAGAGTTTCTTTAATGTCATATAGATTTTAAGAGAGTGACTGTGGTTTTAGTTAAGCGTTGGTTTTCCTAGAGAGCGGTGGTTTCATATTTTACATGTTAATGTGTCTTTTTTGGTATAATTATGATAACTGAGATATATTTTTTCCCCATCTAACAGCATCACACATAGGATGAATGAAGGGGCTGAGGTGCAGATTTGTGTTGTCTGTCTAGCATGGCAAAAATATTGGTGAGTGCCAGAGGATAATTTGGGCAATATTAACCAACAGCAGTATGCTATCCCATTAAATTTACTATTGATTTAACTAGCTATAGCTGATGCTAATCTGAAACATAACATATTCTTTAGCTATAAGTTTCATCTTCCAAATTCTTGAAAATGTTAAGAGGTCTATGTGCTTGTAAATAAAAATTTCCCTTCTGCCATTAGTGATAGAATACCATGATAGTTCTATCACATAGAGGTGAAACAGCTTTTCATTTTGTTCTTATCTGTGTAAAGATTATAGTAAAGACCTCCTATATAGCAAAATTGGTATTCAGTATTTCATAGTTATTTTTAAAAAGTTTGTAAAAGAGAGTATCATAAAAGTGATACAGTGTTTAGTGTTTCAGTCTAATTTAAAACTTGTATGTTGACCGTCATCTTCCAATCCTCTATAGAGGAAGTAGGGCTTCTTTTATTTATTATTATTTATTATTTTTTTAGTTCATTTTTACCAAGAAAGGTCCTCCTTTAGAGAGTGGTTTTCCAAATGACATTCTGACCCTTCTTTGTTGCATAAACCTCACCCGAATGCTATGATTTCTAGTTTCATTTCTTTAAATTGGAGCAAACTCCTCAAGATCTTCATGAGGTACCCTAAGTGCAGAGACCTTCTAGATCAGGGTTCAGCAAATTTTTGCTGTAAAAACCCAGATAGTAAATACTTAGGCTTTGCAGGGCATACTGTCCTTGTCACAAATTTGCAACTCCGCCACTTGAGTGCAAAATCAGCCATAGGCAGTATGAATGAATGAGTGAGTCTGTGTTTTAGTAAAACTTTACTCACAAAACAGGCAATGGTGTTTGCCAGCCCCTGTCCTTGTATTTCAAATGATCCTACCTCTACTTAATTTCGCAGCTATTTTCTTAGTAATTGGCTAGATGATTTTAAGTGGTCTTTGGACAAATTAGTTTTAACAGTTACAATCTATTAAAATGTTTTAAGAAAAAAGTCTATCTAGTGCAACAAAACTATGTATTTATGGATGTTATTCTTGAAAATATTACTGAATAGAGCAAACTTCATACTAAATGAGTATATGCATAGGAGTCTATTATGTAAGAAGTAATATAGGTGATTCAAGGGTATAGCATTAGGTATCAGGGTGTGGTTCTTAAATGACGAGTTTGGGAAATGGCAAGAGGCTTATTGCTATTACTATTCTTACAGTAGCCCCCCTTAATCCATGGTTTTGCTTTCCATAGTTTGTCACCTATGGTCAACCACGGACCAGAAATCTTAAATGGAAAATTCCAGAAATAAACAATTCATAAGTTTTAAATTAGACACCATTCTGAGTAGGATAATGAAATCTCTTGCCATCCCATCCTGAACTTGAATCCACACTTTGTCCAGTTTCTCTGTGCTGCAGATGCCCCCCACCCGGTAGTCGCTTAGCAACCATCCCCGTTAACAGATTGGCTGTCATACGATCTCAGTGCCTATGTTCAAGGAACCCTTATTTGACTAAAATAATGGTCCCCAAATTTAAGTGTAGCAATGCTGGTGATTCAGACATGCCAAAGAGAGGTCTTAAAGTGCTTCGTTTTAAGTGAAAAGGTGAAAGTTCTCAGCTTAAAAAAGTCTTATGCTGAGGTTACTAGGTCTTATGGTAAGAATGAATATTTATGAATTTATGAAGAGGGAAAAAGAAATCTGTGCTAGCTTTGCTATCACACTTCAAACTGCAAAAGTTATGGCCACAGTGCATGATAAGTGCTTAGTTAAAATGGTAAAGGCTTTAAATTTATGGGCAGAAGACAAGAAAAGAATGCATTTTGATTGACCATAATTCGGTTTGGTACTCTCTGAGGTCAGGCATCCGCTGCGGGTCTTGGAACATATTCTGCGTGGATAAGAAGAGACTACTCTATTAGAAAGCTATCCTAACATAGCATAACATGCTTGTATTTTTATGTTATATAAAAAGTGAATTAAGTAATTAGCAGGCACCCCAAATTTATTAAGAAGTTTGGTTCGTGTGTTTAAGTTTACAGCATGCAAAAACTTATTAGTATTTTTTTCATTCACTTTACTCAACCTTTATCTGAATGATAGTGTAATTTATTCATAATTGTTTATTTTATATATCAGTGTTTCATGCCATATTTTACAATATTCATGTTGTTTTTTATTTCTAAAGGCTGGATTACAGCCTCTCTTTTATGTGTAAGAAGAGAAGCAAAATATTAATAACATAATAAAGAGGTTTTTCTAGTATGAAAAAAAAAAAAAAGAAAGCTAATCAACTTATAAAAATAAGTTTTGCCAAACTGGAACTCAGGATCACCATTATGTTTGTGGAAAGTTCCAAAGGGAAAGGAATGGCTGCTAAGATTATAAAGTTAGCCCTGTTATCTTTCTTTCCACGTGCACCTTTCTTATTTCCAATTACGACCTTCTATTCTTCCTATTCTTCCTTATGCTACTATTTCTAGTCTTCTCTACACTTCTCTGAAATGCAGTTGAAAACCTGGCCACTCCTGAAATTAGAAGACATAAAATTCTCTCAACATCATTAAAATCATTCCAGGTTGTTCTATGTTTATGAGTTTGATCTACATTTATACTATATGGGATGGGATATGAATCAACATGGCATTTGAAAAGAAGGGATGTTCATGCTATTGCAATCAGTATTGTATTTTATATTTAAAATACGATTTTGCAAGAGACACAAAAATATAAGGAAATTCTTTCTAAAACTTCTGCCTTAGGCTTAGAAAAAAATAGGTTCTTAGACATAATAGGCTCATAAATAGGTTAAACATGAAGATGAATAAGAAAGTGCTTTGAACATATGTTTAAAATATGAATATAAGCATAATAGAGAGATAATTCAAATATAGCAAAAAGGAAAAAAGACTTAAATGTAAAAAAGATGAAACAATAAATCTACAATGGTAAAACATAAGAGAATTCCATTAAATTCAAAATCCAGAAATTACAAGAGAAAAAAATTGATATATTTAACTACATAAAAGTTTTTAAAAATAAAAAATGAAAAACTTATACATGACAAAGACATCAAAAGGAATGTCAAAAGAAAAATCTGAAACAGCAGAAAACGTTGGCAACAGACAAAAGCCTAAAGAACCCCTGGAAATAGATAAGAAAAGGCTAACACATAATAGAAAAACAGCAAAAAATGTGAGTTCGTAATTTATACAAAAGGAAATGCAACAACAGCAACAGCAAAAAAGTGCTTGAAATTAGCAGCCCCGGCCTTTTTGGCACCAGAGGGTGGCTTCATGGAAGACAGTTTTTCCACAGATTGTGGGGGCGGGATGCAAGCACGGGGAGCAGCTGTCAATACAATCATATGCTTGCTTGCCCCTTTCCCGCCGCCCCCTGCTGTGCTGCCCCCAACTCCTAAGTTTCATCTGCGGCCTGGCCCCTAACAGGCCATGGACCGGTACCAGTCTGCCACCCCGCAGTTGGAGATCACAGCTGTAAATGATATTTGGGTAAAAATGTCAGAGGTTGTTTTCTTGTTTGGTTGTATTCTAAGCACAACAGGTTTGAAGTCCTTGAAGAAGTTTTGTCATAGAAAACATTTGAAGTCTGCTAAAAAAGAAAAATCTCGTTCAATGCTTTAGTGAAACCATACTGTGAAAATTTCTTTATAGACCTAGAAAATTAATTTGACTTAATAAACTCATAGAAGACAGCTATTCACAAATTAGATTATCATGATTTTTCCTCCCACAATAGAATCTTTCCTTAATTTACCATGATAGAAAAAATATTTTTTCATAGTGAACTAGTTAAGAAAAATAGGAAGTGTAATATTATGGCATTTATTTGAAATTTGATTTTACATTTTAAAATATTTCTTGTGTATCTTTTTCTTGTTGCTTCAAGATGAAAGATTGCTATTTTGACGGTTTTTTCTCAAAGTAATAATGCTGCATTTTATATAAATCCTGTATGCCCATGTATATAAACACTATTTGTTGTGGTTAGTTAATTAAATATTAATATTTCTATCCAGAATCAAGAAAGTATGTGCATTTCATGAATAGAATGTATTCTAGAATCTGTTTCTCAAGGAGGTAACTACAGTTTCATTGTGTTGTTTTTTCAGGAATATTGCCATACTATAAACCTGTGATCCCCAACCTCCAGGCCTGGGGATCGGGCTGCACAGGAGGGGGTGAGCAGCTGGCCAGTGAGCAAAGCTCCATCTGCATTCACAGCCGCTCCCCGTCACTGGCATCACCGCATAAGCTCCGCCTCCTGTCAAATCAGCCCAGGCGTTAGATTCTCATAGAAGCGCGGATGCTACTGTAAACTGCACACGCATGGGATGCAGGTTGTACGCTCCTTATGAGAATCTAATGCCTGATGGTCTGAGGTGGAGCTGAGGCGGTGATGCTAGAGCTGGGGAGCGGCTGCAAATACAGATTGTCACTATCAGAGAGGTTTGACTGCACAATAAATGTGATACGCTTGAATCGTCCGGAAACCTTCCCCCTGCCCCCCAGTCCATGGAAAAATTGTCTTCCAAGAAGTCCCTGGTGCCAAAAGGTTGGGACTGCTGCTATAAACTATTGTTTTTGTTTATTTATTTATTTATTTTTAGAGACAGGGTCTTACAATGCTGCCTAGGCTGATCTCAAACTCCTGGGCCCAAGTGAGTGGTCTTGTATTTAGTATTTCCATAATTGGTAAGCAGCTGGAGTAGGATGCGGGAGAGAGAAGAGGAAAGGAACGGAAAGATTGTTTTGCCTGCAGTGGCCATCACCGACTTCCAGGCTGTATAAAAAGTGAATCCTTAAGGATGTTGAAGAGAACTGTGTTGAAGATCTTTTCTGAAAAGTGTTGTCAGTGAACTAGAGTGTGGGAAGAGAGAAGGTGGGAAGTGGAACCTGACTCACACCTGAAAAAAATCCGTGTGGCATTTCCAGAGTTGGAAAGGCAAAGGTTAGGTGAGTTTCCCATCTGCCGGGTGAGAACCTCACAGAAAGGAAATGAGTCGAGTGGGCTTGGGGCCACTCAGCCACGTCGAGGGTAGCTGCCGATAAAATCCAGGGGCTGACGAGAGAGTTGGAAGTGGCCAGGTGGAGGAGGGCCTTAGCGTTGGGAGGACTCCCAAATACCAATGTGCAGTAGACTCTGCACCCACCATGCTCAGAGGGCATGATGCCAGCATCATTCATTCAGAAATAGACTTATGGAGTTCCTGGCACTCTTCTAGAACCTGGGGATAAAGTAGTGCACAAAACAGATCAAAATCCTTTATATCTTGAAGGCTAAGTTATAGAGACAGAGACAGACAGTAAACAAGTAAAACCTGTGCTATGTCAGAAATGATAAAACACCAGAAAAGCAAAGCAGGGTAAAAGCTTAGAAAATGCTAATAGAGGTGTGAAATTTTAAATAATTGACTAGAGAATGTCACTGACATGGCATTATTTGAACAGGGATATGAAGGAGGTGAGGGAACAAGTCAAGGCTGTCTGGAGGGACACACTCCTGACACAGGCCAGCAAGTGCAGTAGCCCTGAGGTGGCAGCACCCCTGACGTGTCAAGGGGACTTCAGGAGGCCAGTGTGACTGGAGTAGAGTGGCACGGAGAAGACTGGCTAGTAAGAAGAGGTGGGTTTAGAGATGCAGTCTGGGGCCAGATCTGGTCCGGCTTTGCAGGTTGTGGCGAGTAATTTGGACTTTAGTTTGAGTTCTCGAGATGGGGGCCAGTGGAGGCTTTTGAACGGAGGAGTGAAATATTCTGACCTTCATTTTGAAAGGTTTACTCTGGCTGCTGGGTAGCAAAAGATAACAAGGGAACAAGTGGGGAGGCATGGAGACCAAGTGGGAGGCTACTGCAGTGATCTAAGTGAGACTTGATGGTAGCTTGGACCAGGGAGTGAGTGGTAAAAGTGATGAGAATTGGCTGAATTCCGGATGTATTTTGAAGATTGAGCCAGCAGAATTTGTTGACAGATCAGTTGTAGGGTAGGAGAGGAAAAGAATTGAGTAATTCCAAGGTTTTAGAACTGGAATGTTGAAGTGCCATTAACTGAGATGGAGAACATTTGTGGGCAGAGTATAGCGGGTAGAAAACTGTCAGGAGCTCGGTTTTAGATGGTTAATTTGAGACACCTATTAGACATTCAGGTAGACATTTGTAATTGCATATAAGAGTCAAGTTCAAGAGCAAGGTTGGCAATATAATTTTGGGAGTCATCAGATTATAGTTGATCTTTAAAGCCATGAGACTGGATAAGGTCAACCAAGATGCAGAAGAAGTCTACATGCTGAGCCATAGAATACTTCAACATTTAGAGGTCTGGGAGATGAGAAAGAAGCAGCGAAGAAGGAAAAGTCTAGGAGATAATAACTTCATAACCAAGTAAGATTTTTGTTCCTCATACCTGTCCTCTTCCCTCCCCACTGTAGCCTTGAAAGTGCTCAGTATAGCCTCCAGCTATCCAGGAAGGAATAAAAAGAGAGAAGTAGGAAGACAACTGTTCCCCCCACCTCCATCACTGAAGGCTTCCGAGCCTGGGGCAGGCCCTCACCGGGGGACAGGAGAAGCTTTAACTGGATTAAAGCTATGGGATTCTTAGGTTTGAGTGAACATTTTGTTTATCTGAAAGGGATGGGAAAATCTATGGGACCTGCCTGAGATTTCCTAGGGTCAGGAAAAAACTGGGCAAGAGAGAATGTGCAAAATGGCAATGGGAGAAATAATAAAACTGCTTACTGCTTGCATCCTCGCAGTTTCATGTATCCATTACTGTCTCTTTCAATTAACATAAAGCTATGCAAAACATTTCTCACTTCATGACTCATAATTCTAATTCTACAGACAAAAGTTTAGCTTTTGCATAAATCATCACGCAGGCGTTCTGAGTAATTTAAGGAAAAGGGAAAGAACATGAAAGTCTTTCAGAGTCTCAGTGAAGACCTCTGAGGTATTTTGATGCCCTTAAGAATTGTCCCAGATAACTTCTGTATACCAGAAAGGTCCTATTCCCTAAAGCAGTCATTCAAGTATGTAGTATGAATGTGTCTGTGCTACTTTAGCACAGTTAGAGTGGGACCCTAATGCGGTTCAGTCACAGAGTCGCTAGCCTCCCCGGTCAGCCATTTTGGATTTGTCTTTTTGCATACAGGATGCTAGTGAATGACTTGTTGGATTGATGCAATTCCATCTCCCTCTTCTCTTGAGAAGATCAAAGTGTGTACTTTACAGTCTGAGCCTTTGGAGTGACCCCTCTTTACTCATAAATCTGCAAAACCCATTTTGTGCATATAGACAGATATGTCTGTGCAGTTCATTGTATGTGCAAGTACTGTTTTTTTTTGTTGGTTTTTTTTTGTTTTGAGACAAGGTCTCCCTCTGTCGCCCCAACTAGAGTGCAGTGGTATCGATGTAGCTCACAGCAACCTCAAACTCCTGGGCTCAAGTGATCCTCCTGCCTCAGTCTCCTGAGTAGCTGGGACTACAGGTGTGCACTACGACAGCAGGCTAATTTTTCTATTTTTTGTAGAGACAGGATCTCGCTATTGCTTAGACTGGTCTCAAACTCCTGAGCTCGAGCAATCTTCCCACCTCAGCCTCCCAGAGTGCTAGGATTACAAGTGTGAGCCACTGCCCCAGGCCTGCACAGCTACTTTTTAAGTTTTAACTGGGTGTGGATGAATTTAACCTGCCATCAAAATAAGGAAAACAATAAAAACTAACAAAATACAAGTGTTCCAATTTGAAGATTAACTTCCTTTATAAAAATTGCACATAGCGTGGCTGGGCGCGGTGGCTCACGCCTGTAATCCTAGCACTCTGGGATTACAGAGGCGGGAGGATCCTCCCTAGCCGAGGCCAGAGGATCACTCAAGGCCCGGAGTTCAAAACCAGCCTGAGGAAGAGTGAGACCATGTCTCTACTAAAAATAGAAAGAAATTAATTGGCTAACTAAAAATATATAGAAAAAATTAGCCAGGCATGGTGGCGCATGCCTGTAGTCCCAGCTACTGGGGAGGCTGAGGCAGAAGGATCGCTTGAGCCCAGGAGTTTGAGGTTGCTGTGAGCTAGGATGAGGCCACGGCACTCTAGCCTGGGCAACAGAGTGAGACTCTGTCTCAAAAACAAAACAAAACAAAAATTGCACATAGTATCTGTCTTAGTGACTGATGGTACCATTTTCATTGAGTTTATTCCCTTTTATGGTAATAAGTATGAAAAGCACAGAGGTTAATGCTCGTTTATATGGTAATTCTATAATGGAATGTAGGACAGATTTTTTTCCCACTTGTTACCATTTACTTAGCAGATATAAAATAAATGATTTTTTTTAATGCATCATTAGAATATTGATAAAAGATTGAGACTTAAGGTAATGTTCTTACTGCATTATGCCAAAATACACTTTAAAAGCCTCAGGGTTTTGTGATTACACCTTAATGTACTGATGTTTAAGGAGAAAAATGAGAACAGCAATACTAAATTCTTGCAGTTTTGCCGAGTTCAAATGGCTATAGTAAATTTAACTTTGGAATTTCCTGACTTTTGTGTTTCTGAAATTTTAGGTTTTACTCAACATTAAGGGGACCTTTCAATTTACCTTCTCAATATTTTAAAATTTTAAGGCAGTTGTGGAAGGCTAGGAGGATTAGAGGAAAGAAATGTTCTGAAGGACATGATTTTAACAGCTCACCGCTCAATTTTTAAAAAGTATCCCCTACAAAAGCTGTGTCATCATGTTGTCTTCAGTATTTTAAACCTTATATATAATTTGGTTTTGCTTGTGTCAAAAGTCTGTGTTCTAAGTTTAATGTTCATCATGATGTGTCCTAAGTTTGGAATAACAAAGGATAATACCTTGAGTAAATCAAAAAAAAAAAAAAAAGAAAGAAAGAAAAAGAAAACAGAGAGAGAAAATATAAAAAAGAAAGAAAAAAGGAAAAAGAAAAAAACACCACTAGTAAATGGCTACGCTTCCCAAGAAATATCATTTTGGGATGCAGACCAAAAATTTAAGCTAATGTTGTTCGACTATGTTATCAGTAACTTTTATGTATTTTGAAATAGAATTATTAATATCTTTCCAACTGTTGTTGTAATGTTAAAAAGCATGTGATGGAATTGCTTCTGCTGACATTACTTCATGCCTGAGTTACTACAAGTTAGTGTTCAGAAAGATGCAGTATTGATATCAGGCCAGAAGGGAACCATTCATTATATTTCTACAGTGGCACTTTTTCAAAAAATGCTATTACTCAGCCTAAGTGGACAAAAACTCTTAATTAAAAAGTTCCCTTAGGGTTTATTAATGTTAATGTACAAAGACTATTTTAAATATACTTCCCTAATCTGTTAACGATAAAGAAGAGGGACCAATAAAGAATATATATCATGCTACAGTAAAATCCTGAAATAACTCAAAAATATTGATATGACAGGATATAGACCCCTCAGTACAGCCCCTGGTGTTTTCAGGATCCTGAAAGCATCCTTCCCTTCCGTCTCCCCCTTTGGGAGTGCCCTCTTTCTCTTCCTTCCTCTTCACATCAGACTTTGGAATTGTCTCTAGCCATTCTCTACTTTCTTAGGACTTAATCCAGACCCCATTGTAATCTAGGAAATCACCTGAGGAAACTAATCACCTAGGAAACTAATTTAATCAAAGTCACTGCGTGGACCTTTCTCATCTCTTATCTGGCATCCCTGTGGAACAATCATCTATATGCAGATGGCTCCCAAAAATGGAACACAGGTCTCTCTCCTGAGTTTCCTACTTTGGCATGCAGTTGCCCACCGGGCATGTATACTTCAAGCACCCCACAATTATTTCAAACTCAACGTGCACAGACCACTACAGCTCCACTACATCCGCCACTCACCCTACATGTACCTTACCATCATTTCTGATGTTCACCATGGTAGAGATTGGCACAATTCATTTTCTTGCCCAAGTTATAAACCTGGGTACAATTCAACCGTTTTATCACCAAGCCATTTGGATGGATTCTATTTCCTAAAGATATTTTGAATTCATCCACTTCTCTGCCTTTATCACTATCATCTGTCTTCTGAATTACTGCGACAGCTTTCGTTGAGGCCTCCCCACCGCCTGCATGTTCCACTGCAGTCCTTTCTCCACACTGCAGCCACAGCGATCTTTCTAGGTCACAAGTTTGGTCATGTCACTTTCCTGTTTGAATCCCCTGTCCTCCAGATAAAGTTCTGGAATGACTGTTCTCTCCTTACCTCTCTGGCCTCATTTCTTTCCACACACACATTGATTTAGACACATTAACATTTACTTGGCTCTTTGAATAAATTATGTTCCCCCTTGCCTTGTCTTTGTGTATACCCTTCCCTCTGCCTGGAAAACAGTATTCCATTTCATTTTCATAACCTGTTTGTAGGCTTGTTCACTGTATTAATTTAACTGTCACTTTCTCGTGGAAGTCCTTCCTGTTTCTCCTCTTGTTCCATTTCTGCCTGCACCAGTCCTGCTGTAGTGTTTATCACAGCACAGCGTCATCAGGTGCAATCCTGGCTGCTTGGCCACCACTGCCAGCCTCTGGAAAAGGAGTCCACACGGTTTCAGGTCAGCTCACTGCTTTGCAATCCTGTTTTGGGTCAAAGGAAATATTTATCTTGTATTTTGAAACCAGCTGTGTCTTTTTGTTTGTTTGTTTTTCTGTTTTTCCATGTCATCTGTCAGTGTGTTTGGAACAAAAGGGGAGTACCAATGTCTCCTGATTGGAAGTCAAAATATGTATGTTTAGTAAGCTGTCAGATGGTGATTCTGATACACATTGAAGTTTTGTAACATCTGTACTCCATTTTACTCTGTCATGAAGACTAAAGATGTCTGGGGTGAACTTATTCAACCTCAGATTCTCTCTGTCACTGCATCCTTATTTTCCATTTTCTTTGTCTTTGATGAAGTGTCTCCCCATTTTTCCAGAGCTAAATGTTCCAGCTCTGCACATGCTTTTTGCATCACCTTTCTGTATTCCATTTAACTCTTGCCATTAATTGTTCATTTTCTAGTTTGTATCTCTTCTCTTTCCTGACTCTTCCTCTTTATCTACTGTCAAGGTCACCCTAACAGACACTAAGACAAAACCTCTCCATCTCTTTAGTCCCCTCTCACTATGCTATTCCTTGCTGACTTTTCACTGCAAAGTTTCTTAAAAGCTTACTCTGTACGAGTTATCTCAAGTTTCTCACACTTACTTATTTCTTATCATTTTGTGAAATTGCCTTTGTTTTCTAGAAGCCCTTATAGCATTTTCTCTTCTTGATTACCTGTTTCTTCTTAAATGTTCTTCCTTGATGTACTATAATATTAATATTATAGTTTCCTATTGGAGCTGTAACGTGTTACCACAAACAGTGGTTGAAAAGAACACAGAATTGTTGTCTTGCATTTCTAGAGATCAGAAGTCAGAAATGGGTGTCACTGGACTGAAATCAAGGTGTCAGCAGGGTTGCCTTCCTCCTGAAGTGTCTACAGGAGAATCTGTTTTCTTGCCTTGGTTAGCTTCTAGAGGCAGCCCTAATTTTTTTGGCTTGTGGGCCCTTCCATCTTTAAAGCTGACAGTGTAGCACCTTTAAATCTCTCCCTGAACCTGACACTTCTCTCTCCCTCTTCCAATTATAAGGACCCTTGTGATTATTTTGGGCATAGGACCCAGGATGATATCTCCATCTCAAGATCAGCTGATTAGGAACCATAATTACCTTTTGTCATACAAGCTAATGTATTCACAGGTTCTAGAGATGACATGATTGAGTGGCCATTATCCTGTCTACCACTCTCAACTTCCTTACAACTTAATAGCTCTTCAGTGATCCTGGTGACTTTTTCCCTTTTCTTTACCTTCATTTGCTTTTCTTCTTTCAAATGAATATATTCCCGTAGTAACCGTCTTTGACACTTTTTCCTCTGTGATCTCTTCTCTTCGCTTACTGACTTTATCCATATTGATGGTTTCAACTGTCTATATCCGTAGATGCTAATCACCTTCCAAAGATCCACCCTGGACATTCAGCTTATTTTAGATATTATTAACTCAAAATCTTAATGATGAAACCATCATTTCCCCAAAAATATATTTTCCTTACTTTATTAATTTTGTTAGCATTAGCTCAATAATGAACCTTATTGACCTTTTCCCTTATTCTTGCTTTTGGTTTCAGGATATTCTTACATGTCTTCTTTTTTGTCCTAGTCCCATACTTATTAATTGGAGCTTAGACCATATCACACCTGTACTGTCTCTGACCCTTTTCCTACCTCAACCCTATTATTCTTTATCAAGATAAAGGTATCTTTATCAGGTATCTTTGCCGAAAGTAAAATTCCCATAATTGTCTTTGTCTGCTTAATGACTCAGTTGCTCCACATTGCCTACGAAGCCAGGGCAAATTCCTGATGGCATTCTGAGCCTTTCACTTAACATTCTAGCTGTATTGTCATCCAAATAAACACCCTCATCTCATAGGAAGCTGCTCATTCCTCATCTGTGCTTTCGGTTGGCCTCCTCCCTGCTGCAGCTTATAGTATCTCCTTTGTCTGGAAGAACCCTTCTCACCTATCTTGCATGCTAACGTTCTGCCCTGTTCTTTGGGTCCTTATTAATTACTTTGCCTCCAAGAATCTTCGCTTATTCTCATAATTAAATTGAGATAGCATATTGCTACAGCATGTTGTTGATCTTCTCTGGTGGAATAAATCATATTGTGTCTTATTTTCCATTTATCTACTTAATAGATTATAAATTCCTGGATGTTAGAGATAATGTATAATTGGTACTTGGTATGTGGCAAATCAAAGGCCTTTTTAATCAGTAATTACTTCATGAGTTCATGAATGAATAGTATATGCCCAGTCAATGTAAAGAAGAGAAGTTGAGAATTTTAAAAAATAAATAGCATTTCTATTAAATATTATTCCTTTTTATTTCAAAGAAAGTATTTATTTAAGAAATTTACCCCTTTGTGGCAACTTAGTTATCATCAGTAGGTTAAATATTCAATGTTGGTATAAATTTCAGTCTGATTCAGCTTTTTTCTATAAAAATACCTTTTATCAATGCATACAAAAGAGCTAAAGCCAATATTTACCAATTGGAGGTAAAGGTAGAACAATGATAATTCAGAAATGTCATAACTACTGTTGCCAATTTTGATATATACTCTTATACTGTATGAGAAAAAAATTAAAAGAGGATTCTAAAAATTATATTTTCCCACCTCTCCACAAATAAATTGTATATGAGAGAAGAAAAAATTCATGTTAACTGGTTGGTCTGTAAAAGTTAATACATAAGTTTTCTTAGTTATAATTACAGTGTAATAAGTAAGAAACCATCCAGTGATTAATGGTTCATATTAAATTAGAAACCTTGAATTTAGTTAAAAAGCACATGTTATGGAAGGGCAAGGCTTCCAGAATAAGTACCGTGATAGACTCTCTCCCCAGCAAAACAAGAATTTAACTGGTGAATATATTTTTAAATAATACCAATAATTTAAAGTCTCTGAAAAGTCAGGGAAAAAAATCTAGCCCCACATAAAAAGGATTATAGATCATTGTCAATTATCAAAGTTAGCCCCACGCTAAAAGGTTTATACCTTATCATCAATTTAGATTTATCTTGGGAATGCAAGACTGGTTCAGCCTCTGGAAATCAATCAACGTAATATATCACATAAGTAGAATAAAGGACAAAAGCCGTGATCATCTGAATAGATGTAAAAAAAAAAAAGCATTTGAAAAAAATCCAACACCGTTTCTTTAGAAAAGTGATCAAAAAAACTACAAATAAAAAGGAACTTCTTCATCTTGGTAAAGGGCATCTATGAAAACCTACAGCTAACATCATAATTAATGGCAAAAAAATTAAGGCTTTCCCTGAGATCAGGAACAAGACAGATATCCACTCTCACTATAGCTATTCAACATTGTACTGGAGATTCTATTCAGGCCAATTAAGTAAGAAACAAAGGAAAAGTTATCTAGACTGGAAAGGAAAAAGTAAAATTATTACTATTTGCAGATGACATATGTTTAGGGAATAAGTTATCAGCTGAAGTGAATAAGATATCCACTAATAAAGTGGCTATAGGGTACTCTAAAAACTGTTAGAACCAAGAAATAAGTTCAGCAACAAAGCTGTACAAGATCAATACACAAAATTGAATTTTATTTCTATACACTGGCAGTGAACATTCTGAAAATGAATTTAAGAAAATAATTCCATGTATGATAGGATTAAAAAGAATAAAATGCTTAGGAGTAAATTTAGCAAAGGAAGTAAAAGATTTGTACACTGAAAACGATAAAACCTTGTTAAAAGAAATTAAAGAAGGTCTAAATAAATGGAAAGATAACCCATATTTACAGATTGGAAGACTTGATATTGTTAAGATGGCAGTACTCCCCAAATTGATCTACACATGCAACATGATCTTTGTCAAGGTCCCAGCTTTCTTTTTCACAGAAATCGAAAAGCTAATCCTAACGTTCATATGGATGCAGAATACATGATCTTCTCATCAGCACATGGAACATTCTCCCGGATAGAACATAAAACGCATGTTAGACCACAAAACAAGTCTCAACAAAATTTAAAAAATAAAAATTATACCAAGTGTCTTCTCATAACACAGGGAATAAAACTAGAAATGAATAAGAAACGGGACTTTGAAAACTAAGAAAATACATGGAAATTAAGCAATGTGCTCTAGAATGTCCAAGCGTCAATGAAGAAATTAAGAAGGAAATCAAAAACTGTCTTGAAGCAAATGAAAATAAAAACACAACATACTAAAACCTATTGGATATAGCAAAAGCAGTACTAAGATGTTTTCAGCAATAAACGCCTACGTCAAAAAAGTAGAAAGATTTCAAATGAACAATCTAACAATGCACTTCAAGGAACTAGAAAAGCAAGAACAAAGCAAAGCCAAAATTAGTAGAAAGAAAGAATAAATATCAGAGCAGAACTAAACAAAATAGTTGACTAAAAAAAATAATACAAAGGATCAATGAGACAAAGGGTTCATTTTTTTGAAAAGATAGACAAAAGCAGTGAACTGCTAGGCTAACCAAGAAAAAGAGAAGATGCAAATAAAATCAGAAACAAAAAAAAAGACGTAACAACTGATATCACAAAAATGCAAAATATTATTAGAGACTATTATGAACAACTATACACTAATAAACTGGAAAACTTAGGAAGTAAATAAATTCCTGGACACATGCAACCTACCAGGATTGAATTAGGAAGAAAGAGAAAATTTGAACAGACCAATAATGAGTAGCAAGATTGAATGAGTAATATAAATTTTCCCACAAAGAAAAGCCTAGAACTGAATGACTTTATTGCTGAACTGTATCAAACTTGCAAAGAAGAACTAACCCAATTCTCCTCAAACCATTCCAAAAAATGGAAGAGGAGAGAATTCTCCCTAACTCATTCTATGCAACCAGAATTACCCTGATACCAAAACCAGAAAAGGACATTAGCAAAGAAAGAAGACTACAAACCAACATTCCTGATGAACATAGATGCAAAATCCTCAACAAAATACTAGCAAACTCAACCCAACAACACATCAAAAATATATTAATAATACACCATGATCAAGTAGGATTTATCCCAGGGATGCAAAGATCATTCAACATATGCAAATAAATAAACATGATAGATCACATCAACAGAATGAAGGACAAAAATCCTATGATCATCTCAATAGATACAGAAAAGGTATTTGCTAAAATCTAACATCCCTTCATGATAAAAACTCTTCAACAAACTAGGCATAGAAGAAACATACCTCAACGTAATAAAGGTAATATATGAGAAACCCACAGGTAATATCATACTGAATGGGAACAAGCTAAAAGCCTTTCCTGTAAGAACTGGAACAAGACAAGGATGCCCAATTTCAGCACTTACACTCAACATAGTACTGGAAGTCCTAGCATCACCAATCAGGAAGAGTAAGAAATAAAATGCATCCAAATTGGAAAAGAGGAAGTCAAATTGTCCCTCTTTGCAAATGACATGATCTCATGTTTAGCAAAACCTAAAGATTGAACCAAAAAACTCTTAGATCTGATAAATAAATTCAGTAAAGTTGCAGGGTACAAAATCAACACACAAAAATGAGTAGCATTTCTATACATCAATAATGCAGTAGCTGAAAAAGAAATCACAAAGGCAATCTCATTTATAATAACTACAAAAACATACCTAGGGATGAATTTAACTAAGGAGGTGAAAGACCTCTATAAGGAAAACTACAAAGCAGTGATGAAAGAAATTGAAGGACAAATGGAAAGACACCTCATGCTCATGAATCAGAAGAATTAACATTGTTAAAATGACCATACTACTCAAGGCATTCTACAGATTCAGTGCAATCCCTGAAAAAATACCAATGTCATTTTTCACAGAAATAGAAAAAACAATCCTAAAATTAGTATGGAACCAAAAAAGAGCTTGAATAGCCGAAGTAATCCTGAACAAAAAGAACAAAGCTGGAGGCATCACACTGCCTAACTTCAAAATACATTACAAGCCTGAAGTAACAAAAATAGCATGGAAATTGGTATAAAAACAGACACATAGGGAACAGAATTGAGAACCCAGAAATAAATCCACATATTTACAACTGATTTTGGCAAAGGTGTCAAGAAGATACCTTGGGGAATGGTCATCCTCTTCAATAAATAGTGTTGGGAAAACTGGATATCCATATATATAAAAATAAAACTAGACCCTATCTCTCACCATGTAAAAAAATCAATTCAAAATGGATTAAAGACTTAAATGTAAGACCTTAAACTATAAAATTACTGGACTGCAGGACATTGGTCTAGGCAACGATTCTATGACTAATAACTCAATATCACAGATAACAAAGACAAAAGTAGATAAATGGAGCTATATTAAACTAAAAAGCTTCTGCACAGCAAAGGAAACAATCATCATATGAAGACACAACTTGTTGAATGGGAGAAAATATTTTCAAACTAGTCCAACAAGGGACTAATATCCAGGGAATTCAAACAACTCAACAGCAAAAAAACTCATCATCGCATTAAAAAGTGGACAAAGTACATCAATTGATATTTCTCAAAAGAAGACATACAAATGGCCAACAGGCAAAAAAAAAAAAATTCCCAAGATCAGTAATCATCAGGGATATGCAAAGCAAAATCACAATGAGATATCATCTCACCCCAGTTAGAATGGCTATTACTAAAAAGACAAAAACTAACAGATGGTGGTGAGGATGTGGAGAAAAGGGACTCCACACTGACAATGCACTGTTAGTGGGAATGTGAATTAGTACAGCCATTATGGAAAACAGTGTGGAGATTTTTCCAGAAACTAAAAATAGAACTATCATATGATACAGGAATACCACTACTGAATATTTATCCAAAGGAAAGGAAATCATTATATCAAATGCACACTTACGTTTATTGCATCACTATTTACAAGAGCAAAGTTACAATATCAACCTAAGTGCTCATCAATGGATGAATTGATAAAGAAAATGTGATACATATACACAATGGAATAGTACTTAGCCACAAAAAAGAATAAAATACCATAATTTGCAGCATTACAGATGGAACTGGAGGTCATTGTCTTAAGTGAAATAAGTTAGGCAGAGAAAGACAAATACCGCATGTTCTCACTCATGTGGGAGCTACAAAAGTGGATCTCATGGAGGTAAAGAGTAGAATGAGAGTTATCAGAGGCTGGGAAGAGTTAGAGAAGAGAGAAGAAGAGAGGTTAGTTAATGGGTACAAACATAAAGTTAGGTAGAAGGGATAAGTTCCAATGTTCTATAGCACAGCAGGGTGTGCTGACTATAGTTAACAACAATGTGTTGTATATTTCAAAATACCTAAAAGAGAGGACTTGAAATGTTCTCAATGCATAGAAATGATAAACATGCTAGGTAGTAGGTATTCCAAATACCCTGACTTGATCATTATAGATTCTATGCCTATAAAAAAATACCACACGTACCCCATAAAAATTTGAAAATATTATATATCAATAACATTTTAAAAAAGTAGATCAATATGAAAATTCATGTGCAAATCATATATCATATGGTACATATATAAAGAATTCTTAACTCATTAATAAAAGGCAAATAACTACATTAAAAACTGAGCAAAGGAATTGAATAGGTATTTTTTCAGAGAAGATATTCAAAAAGCAAATAAGCACATGAAAGTATGCTTAACACCATCAGTCACTAGGGAAATGCAAAGCAAACTACAATGTGATACCACTTCACACCCACGACAAAAAAAGACAGACAGTATTATAATTAGTGTTGATGAGGATGTGGAGACACTGGAACCCTCATACATTGCTAGGTGGAATGTAAATTATTACAGCTGCTTTGGAAAACAGTTTGTCAGTTGTTCCTCAACAAGGTAAACATAGAATTACCATATGACTCACCAGTGCCATTTTTAGGTATAGACCCGAGAGAGGAAAGTTTATATGTATACAAAACTAGTACGTGAATGTTCATGGTGACTTTATTTTTAATAGCCAAAAAATGGAAATAACCTAAATATTCATCAGCTGATGAATGGATAAATAAAATGTGTTATATTCATACAGCAGAATATTATTTAGCAATTAAAAGGACTGAAGTACTAATACATGCCACAACATGGATGATCCTCAAAAACACTATGTTAAGTGAAAAAAGCCAAATGCAACAACCACATATTTCATGATTCTATTTATATGAAATGTCCAAAATAAGCAAAGGTATAGAGACAGAAACTAGGTTCGTATTTGCCTAGGGCGTGGAGTGGGATAGGAGGAGTGATCACCAATGGGGTGGAATTTTTTTGGGAGGGGGATGAAAATGTTTTAAAATTAGGTTGTGGTGATGGTTGCACAATCCTATGAATAAATTAAAAACAATTAAATTTTATACTTTAAGTTGTTGAATTGTATAGTATATGAATCATATCTCAATAAAGTGTTTATAAATATACAATGAAATTCTGAGTATAGGTGATAAACAGCATGCTTTCAAAATCTGAAAAGTGGAAAGCAAACATCAATTTTCTTTGACATTTTATTTTATTATATTGATATTGTCTGTTGTCCTTAGAAAAGCAGGAAAGAGGCACCAATTTTTTGCGTTTAATACTTCAATCTCAACTTTTTCCAGTGTCAAACAGTATATTGATAAATAGAAGTTCAATGTATAACAAGAATGGATTTACTTTTTTCTATATCAAAAAATATACAGAATAAACTAAATACGTATAGTTCTTTGGCATGGATGGAAAGAAAATATTCTAAGAACATTTTTTTAAAACAAAATTTCTTATTTTAGTTGTACCAAGTTCCCTGTAACATAATTGTTACAAGGACTGCGTTTAGAACGGACAGTATCTCCAGGGCGTGAGTCTTAGAATTCGGTGATATCAGAGATCGCACTAGCACTACTTACCAACTTTTTCATCATATTCTGCTTAGCATAATATTTGCAGCAAGTGCTGAAAATGCTGGTTGACAAATAATGAGGTTATGTGGTTTGGCAGGCAGGAATCTGCCAGATGGTTTTGTTTAGACACAGTTTTCTTTTTTAAAAAAACCTGTGTCCAGAGTCTTCAAATTACCAAACGCTTCGCAGTCGTTCTCTTCCTCTACCCTTCCAAGGTACGCTTGGCAACCCCCACCACCCGCTTTTGTGCAGCATTCTTCCTCGGCCCCCATTTATCATACTCTTCCTTCCCAGGCTTCTATTCTGGCTTTTCCTCCTCTGACTTTCCCTAAGAGGTTTCTCATGGTTTCCTCCTAAACTTCCTCTCTTTTCATTTAAGTGTCTTTGAAAACCTAATTTGTCGCTATAACTTCAAATGCAATACATATATTCGATGATGAACCACAAATGTACATCTTCAGAACTTAGCTCTTTCCTGAGTTTCATACACAAATTGTTAGCTGTGTAGATTACAGTTTTTACTGGTTTCTCTCAAACATCTGAGCTTCAAAATGTCCAAAACTCAGCCTCAAAATGTGTTCTTCTAGCTGTGTCCCATTCTCTGTTAATAGCAATGCATCATTGCCCTTGTCAATCAAGTTGGAAGTCTGAGATACCTTTCTGGCAGCAAAGTCCTTCCTGTTGATTCCTCCTTTTATTCATCTCTTGAACGTGTTCCCTTCTTCATCATAAAGACTTACTTCAGGCTCTCAGTATCTGTCTACATTAAACACAAGGTTTGTCCTTCTAAAATGTTGATTTGTTTATATAGTACTCTTGTTAAGTTTAAATTCCTCCGTGGACACCATCTGTCACCTTCAGAATAAAGCCAAAATCCTTGGGTTGGCTCTCCAGGATGTGGCCTATGCCTGATAGCTAAGCTTATTGTCCATCCGTTTCTCAGCCATTCTGGTACAATTTCTATTCTTCAACTGTGCTATATTTTCAGACCCACTAGCCCATGGTGCTGATTGCTGTCATTTGTTAGTCTAAAGCTGACTGCATTCTGTTTGCCACAGAAATTGATTCAGGACTCTAGGCCTGTGTCAATCAGCACATCTGGCCAGAGGAATCATTCAAAAATTGGCATGTGACCCAGTTCAAGACATTGGGACAAAAGGGAAGATGTGCTGAGGACTCAGGGGAAAGAGTTTCTTTCCTCTTAGGAGAGACCCTTGGAAGAGATGCCCTCCTTTCCACGAGGTGTCCCAGTCAAGGGTCTAGCAAACACCTGCTACAGCTGTTTTGCCCCTGTCAGGGAAGGCAGCCCACGGTTTAAGTCAGAATACAAAGGAGGGCGTAACTAAGCATATCTCAGAGAAACTCAGCAAGAGACATTGGCTGGAACCACTACTGGACTTCCAGATATGAGAGCTATTAAATTATCTCCAAACTGAGGCAATTTCAAAATATATTCCTGAGGAATTGGGTGGAAGCGTATTAGGCGTGCAAAACATGTATGAGGCCGATTCCCGGTGTTAAAACTTTGCTTTTTCCCATGAGTAGACTCAATCACCATCAGACACATTTGTTTCTACTGAGGTAATACATACTTTATATTTGTGAAGATACTACTTCCAAATGCATACATTCTTCTGAACATAAGTATTAATGCTAAATTTAAATTGTTGCATAGATATTGGGCATGGCTACTTTAAAATGTAGGGGTTTTGATCAGTTTTTTTTGTTTTTTTTTTTTTTAGAAAAGCACCTAATTTTTTAATACTTAAAATGTGGTGGGCATCTAGCCTCAAAATAAATGAATAGCTTTTCTTTTTTTTTAAACTTTTCTATTTTTTATACAGAATCCTTAAATAACTTCCTGAGAGCCTTCTACATATCATTATCTTACAGCTAACCTTTTAAGGTTTCTATTTAATTCTAAGGAGAATTATGAAACACAGAGTTTGGTACAATAAAATATTTGACGCAAGAACCACAAATTTAGTATCACTCCATGTGTTCTTCTATGTCCCAGATTTTTTCCCTCAAAAAAGAAAAATGTTAAACATCTTTTAATTTTCTCCTCTTTTTGTTGACAGAAAGGGTGTTTAGGATGAGAGAGCACAAAGCAGCTCTTTATTAGGAAAGGAAATGCCTGGAAATAACAGTTAATGCCTAAATGAAGGGCTCCAGCCTCCTAATATATAACAACTTGCATAAATCCTGAGCTCCATGATCACTGTCACCTGAGTGGTTGGTATAACGTTAGGTATTAAGAGAGTCAGAAGGCAAGTTTTGGTTCTTTACTGTGGTACTGCCTGCTCTACTTTGTACTCATCTCCCCCCCTCCTTTATCCAGAGGTGATTGATCAGTTTGTCTGGTAATTAAAGTGAAGCTGTCTAGTTTCATCTCTCTTCTGAATCCATATTCAGTTGTATTAAGATGCACTGCACTGTGATAGCAACACAGGATGCAAAAGGTCCTAATTTTGCACACATGGTTTCATTTTGGTGGATTAAGTATGATGGTAGCTCTTTCACCACATTATATATTTGCTTCTCATGTAGTCAATTCATTTTAGAATTCTGATCTCTCTTGGGACATTGGTAGATTTTGATTTATACCTCTGTGCTTTCAGTGGCTAACGGTTAAGCCTCAAATGAAAATATTATTTCAGAGAATGTCTGAGTCTGGTAATATTTTTATAAAAGCATGCCAAGAAGACTCACAAGCATACAGCTATTTTATGATATAGCTTGTAGACAAGAGTAACTTGTCAGGATAAATGGAAAAAAAAAATAATGAGTAGACCAATAGAGAAATGCAAGAAAGGCATTGCCAACCATTTGTTTTAATTGTGATGTTTTAAAAAATTTCTGTATTTACCATAAGAATATAACTATTTTTTCCCATATTTTTATTGGTACATTTTAAAAGAATATATGCAACTAAAAAGAAAATAAACTAAAATGAAACTAAAAGCTCTAGTTTATTTTGACTTTTCAGTAATTATATTTATGGCTTTTATAATTGTTCCCTCTATTCATTGGTCTTTGCTACCTCTGTCCCTTAAAAAAGACAGCCAACACCCAGGCACCCTTGGCTGGATATTTCTCATAATGGCTCATTTCCTTTTAAATTTATTAACAATTAGCTCCCAGCGTACCTAATTGCAGCTTTGTTTGACTTGCCACCGGCCTTTGCTTACCAGACTAGAAGAGAAGTACATTACGGCTTATATAGAATGGCCAGGTTTTCTGCTTCAGGAGAAATTTAAAAGAAAGCAGACCTTTCATTAACGTGAAAGGAAAATAGACCACTCCCAGCACTGAGCATGCTGAATGGGTAAGTGCAGGGAGGTACAATAGGAAAACTGGACACTGCCCAAAGCCTCCCGAGATCACCCTTTGCCATGTTTCTGTATTATTTTAGATTGAAGTTATTCCCAGAATGTCAAATACACCCATATTCAAATGTAAGTACAAAAACATATCCTGAAGCCAAATAGAAAAAAAATTGTTTGCCCTTCTCCGTTGGCTCAAATAATTAGTGTGAAAATTAGCTATAAATTTTCAAGTATAGTTATTCCATATTTTAAAATGTAATCCATGTATGTGTTTTTTTTAAGGCTCTAGTAGGATAATTCCCTAGTTGATGTAAAATGGAAACTAAAACATTGACATCTTTACTTATTTCCAATTTAAATTGCATTTGGTAAAAAAGGAAAAAGGGTATAGAGTTCTGCTTTAGTTGGCCTTATTTCACTGCCATGGGAGTTGACTTTCATCTCAGTTCCCATAGATATGTGTGAGAAACTCTTTAGGGCCTGAAACAAGAGTAACTTCAGTGTTATATGATCTGACCTAATCAACCATGAGTGCTCTCATACTCTAAAAAAAAAAAAAAATCCCTTTAAAAGCCATTTAATGAAGGCCTCTCACAATCATCTCTCCTTCTTCCCTTGATTAGACATTGATGAGTGCAGCGTCATTCCCGGGATATGTGAAACTGGCGAATGTTCCAACACCATGGGAAGCTATTTTTGTGTTTGTCCACGTGGATACGTAACCTCAACAGATGGCTCCCGGTGCATTGGTAAGCCTCACATTTTGAAGGCACAATACACTGCTTCTTTTTAAGGACAGAATAGCCCAAACAGGTGTGAAGATGGCAACAATTATAAAGCTATTGGGTAAATGGCTGAAAGAGGGGTTTAAAGTAAATGGTACCACTATTGATGGATTGATAGACCAGGTACTCTTCGCAAAGATTTCAGTTTCAGAAACCATCTGGGTTTGTTTTATGTTGTCGAAGTCATTTTGGGAATAAAGAAATACTTCCTCAAGACATTGCTCTTGCCCAGCATTACAGACACAAAGGCATGAGGAAGATTTTTTAAAAATATGCTTTGTAAGACAGAATGTAGTAATTAAAGGTTCTTTTGTTGCTATGAGTCATGAAGGTGGTCAACATCTTATTTACTTAGAACTTGTTTGTTCTAGTGAAAGTAGTTACTGTAAAAAAGAAATTGACACCTTTACCTTTGTGTTTAAACATGCTCAGATTAAAGCCAACTGTATTTGTGTGCTGTCCTTTGTTTAGAAAGATGAAATATGCTTTCACGGTCATGGTGTAGGTCATCCATTATTGAGCAAGATTTAGATTTCTGTTCTATTGTGAGCACAGAGATTATGAAATGTCCTTTGAAGCTTTATCACACACAACACAGTGAACTACCTTCACACCTCTCTTCTTGAGCATTAAGCCTCATCAATTCCTATTTTAAGCTGGCTATATATAACTAGAAAGAAAGGGAGAAATGCACAATTATTTTTACAGGCACTAAAGATTCATATCGTGCAGGATTTAGGGAAATTAATCAGGTACCCACTGAATGGAGTTGCTTGCTCCACCAGACGGTGGCAGTCTGGGCAGTGACAATTTCGCATGCCAACCAGGCAGTTAGCGAGTCAGCAGCTAACTTTCAGGGCCTCTGTAGATCCTAATGATGCCCTAATAATCCTATTGATGCCCACGAGAATTGGGCAGATGAGCTAGAAATGTGGAGAGTCAGGGATGCAAGCTGGACGTCCTAGGCCACCAATGAAAGGACCGTGGCCTGAATTCGTTTGATAAAATGTACTGATATGCCCTGCACTGTGCTGGCTGCGGCCATCTAACATGGGCTGTGCCCATGAGAGAAGGAGATCCTGGCTTCAGAATGCCATGATGTTACCATAAATAATCATAGCAGAGTATTTAGAAGGAACACTGGTAGTGGTGGTGGTAGTGAAAATAATAGCTATCATTTATGACGTTACACATGTCCATTACCTCATAATACCATGTCTGTGAGTCCTCGGGCAAGCCACTGACCTCTCTACACTTCAGTTTCTTCCAGTAGGTGTTCAATAAAATATTCCTTATCATCATCATTATTATTATTATAGGAGAAGGAGGATATGCCTGCATTGGACCCATATATTATGTTATATGCAATCCTTTTACTAGCCCTGTGCGATAAATACAATTATTCCAGATTTACAGATGAAGGAACTGACGTTTAGAGATGCTAAGTGACTTGGGCAATGTTACACAGCCAATAAATGGAGCCAGCATTCAAATCCTGATCTCTCGGAATCCAGCACCTGTGCTATGACACCACATGCTTCCTTATGGTACAGAACCCAAAAAGGTGCTGGCCTCAGTCCAATTACTTCCTGGAAAGATAGCCAATAATTGAGACGATGAGGATTTCCAGGGAAGAAAGGAAATTTTAATATGGAAGATGTCAGTTGAGAAAATGAGTGAATCAGCCTTAAATCCATCTCTCCAACTAACTGAGAGTATGGACTTTTTGGAGGGGATTTTTAAAGAGGTGCTATGTGCATTGTGAAAGGTTGTATTGAAATTAACACGGGCTGTGTGCATTGGGGCAGGTTAGTGAGGGAAGGTTGAATCTTGTTGTCAGGAAGTCTGCCAATGGGCCTTCAAAATCTCAACTCTTGTCTTGCAAAAAATCCATCATTTCTGGGCAACAACTCAAAAAGGTCACATAGTCAGTTAAAAGTTAAAGGGTTCTGGTCATGAAGCCCTACTTGCCTGAGAATCTAAAACATGAAAGGGAGAAGATTATAAAAAAACATATAGGGGTTGTTGACATTTCTTCACACAGCTAGTTACACTGACCCACTTTGAGGTTGTGGAGAGCCTGTGGCTAGATACCAAGATCTCCGGCATGAGTGGTTTCTGCACTGTCATGCTAACACTGCTTTAAGAAGTAGGATGTCCACTAGGAGCCTCCCTTTCACATCTTTGAATGAGAATTGTTTGTGGAGTTTTTTTCATGGTATACATTTCCTTTTATTTGTGTCTTCAGTTTATTGCACCAATACTTTATAGTTTTCAGTGTGCAGATTTTTAAAATAATTTTTATTTGAAAATATTAGGGGATACAGATGTTGTTGTTACATGGATGAATTGTATAATGCTTAAGTCAGGGCTTTTAGTGTGCCCAGCACCAGAATGGTGTAAATTGTATCCATAGGTAAGTTTTTATCCCTCATTCCCCTACCACGCTCCCCCTGTCTTAGTTTCCAAACCTTTTTGGCACCAGGGACCAGTTTCATGGAAGACAGTTTTTCCATGGTTGGGGGTTGGGGGGCAGAGGAGGGCACATGGTACAGGTGGAGGCTGAGCTCAGGCAGTGATGTGCAGCCCTGTTCCTAACAGGCCACAGACCGATACCAGGCTGTGGCCAGGTGGTTGGGGACTGCAGTTTTACACAACTTTATGATCATGTGTACACATCATTTAGCTCCCACTTATTAGTGAGAACATGTGGTGTTTGTTTTTTCATTTCTGAGATACTTCACTTAGGATGATGATTTCCAGTTTCATCCAAGTTGATGCAAATGATATTATTTCATTCCTTTTTATGGCTAAGTAATACTTTATGATATATATAGTATGTATCACATTTTCTTTATCCACTCATGAATTGATGGGCACTTAAATTGATTCCGTATCTTTGCAATTGTGAATTGTGCTGTGATAAACATTCAAGTGCAGGTGTTTTTTGGATGTAATGACTTCTTTTCCTTTGGATAAATAGTAGTGGGATTGCTGGGTTAATCGGTAGGTCTACTTTTAGTTCTTTGATGAATCTTCCTACTGTTTTCCATGCGGGTTGTACTAATTTACATTCCCACCAACAGTGTATAAGCTTTCCTTTTTCACAGCATCCATGCAAACACCTATTGTTATTTTGATTTTTTAATAATTGTCATTCTGATAGGGGTAAAGTAGTATCTTACTGTGGTTTTAGTTTGTATTTCTCTGATGATTAGTGATGTTGAGCATTTTTCATGTGTCTGTGAGCCATTTGTCTATCTTCTTTGAAAAAAACTCCGTTCATGTATTTCACCCACTTTTTAATTGGGTTATTTGGTTTTTTCCTTGCTGATTTGTTTGAGTTCTTTGTAGATATTATATTAGCCCTTTATCAGATGTATAGTTTGTGAATATTTTCTCTCATTCTGTAGGTTGTCTGTTTACTGTGTTGATTCTTTGGAACCAAAAAAGAGCCCAAATAACCAAAGCAATCTTAAGCAAAAAGAACAAAGCTAGAGGCATCACATTACCTGACTTCCAATTATACTACAAGGCTATAGTAACTAAAACAGCATAGTACTGGTATAAAGGTAAACACAAAGACCAATGGAACAGAATAGAGAACCCATTAAAAAATATATATATAGCTATGACCAACTGATTTTTGACAAAGCAGACAAAAACATACACTGGAGAAAGCATGCCCTATTCATAAATGGTGCTGGGAAAATTGGATGGCTACATGTAGAAGAATGACATAGGATCCCCATGTCTCATCATATACAAAAATTAATGCAAGATGGATTAAAGACCTAAATGTAAGACTTGAGACCATAAAAATTCTGGAAGAAACTGTAGAAAAAACTCTTCTAGACATTGGCATAGGCAATGAATTTATGACTAAGCCCCCAGAGGCAAATATAGCAACAATAAAAATAAATAAATGGGACTTAATTAAATATTTTACCTTCTTTTTTGTGCATTTACCATTTTTTTTTTACTTTTATACTTTTAAAAAATTTTTCAGAATATTACAAGGATACAAATGCTTTGGTTACATGATTTACTTTTGTGCAGTTTGATCAAAGTTATATGTGTGCCCATCATGAAAACACCATGCATTGTACCCATTAGGTATGAATTTATCTGTCCCCTTCCCCCCACACTTACTTTGTTTCCATTGAGTTTTACTACTATATGTGCACATGGGTGTTGATCAATTAGTTCCAATTTAATAGTGAATACATGCGGTATTTGTTTTTCCATTCTTGTAATACTTCACTTAGAAGAATGCCCTCCAATTCAATCCAGGTTGTCACAAAAAGTGTTAGTTCACCTTTTTATGACTGAGTAGTACTCCATAGTATACATATACCACATTTTATTAATCTATTCATGTATTGATGGGAACTTGGGTTGTTTCCACATCTGTGTGTTTGTCAGTTGTGCTAATATAAACAATCAAGTGCAAGTTTCTTTTTTATAAAAAGCCTTTTTTTCTTTGAGTAAATACCCAATAGTGGATTGCTGGATCAAATGGTAGGTCTGCTTTTAGTTCTTTGAGGTATTTCCATACTACTGTCCATAGAGGTTGAACTAGTTTGCAGTCCCACAAACAGTGTATAAATGTTGCCTTCTCTCCACATCCATGTCAGCATCTATTGCTTTGGGACTTTTTGATAAAAGTCATTCTAACTAGGGTAAGGTGATAGTTCATGGTGGGTTTGATTTGCATTTCCCTGATGATTAGGGACTAAGCATTTTTATATGTTTATTGGCCATTGGTCTATCTTCTTGTGAAAAGTTTCTGTTCATGTCTTTTGCCCACTTTTTTATGGGGTTGTTTGATTTTTTTTCTTCCTGCTTTGCTTGAGTTCTTTGTAGATTATGGTTATCAGCCCTTTATCAGATCTATAGCATGCAGATATTTTCTCCTATTCTGTAGGTTGTCTATTCAATTTATTGATTGTTTCCTTGGCTATACAGAAGCCTTGTAATTTAATCAAGTCCCATTTGTTAATTTTTGTTATTTCTGTGATTGACTTTCGGGTCTTCTTCATGAATTCTTTTCCAAGGCCAATATCTAGAAGAGTTTTTCCAACATTTTCTTCTTGAATTCTAATGGTTTCATGTCTTAGGTTTAAGTCTGTTACCCATAGTGAATTAATTTTTCTGAGTGGTGAAAGGTGCAGATCCTGTTTCAGTCTTCTACATGTGGCTATCCAAATTTCCTAGCACCATTTATTGAATATGGATTCTTTTCCTCAGTGTATGTTTCTGTCTGCTTTGTCAAAGATCAGATAGCAGTATGAGAATGGTTTTATATCTTGGTTCTTTGTTTAGATCCACAGGTATATGTCTCTGTTTTTGTGCCAATATTATGCTGTTTTGGTTACTATAGCCTTGTAGTATAGGCTGAAGTCTGGTAAAGTGATGCCTTCCAATTTGTTCTCATGGCTTAAGGTTACTTTGGCTATTCAATGTCTTTTCTGGTTCTGTATATGAGCACAGGACCATTGATCTTTGAAAAATGACATTGATATTTTAATGGAGATTGCATTTAATCTGTAAATCACTTTCAGTAATATAGACATTTCAACAACGTTGATTCTGCTGATCCGTGAGCATGATAAGTTTTTCCATCTGTTCACGTCCTCCACAATTTCCTTCCTCAGTGTTTCATAGTTCTCCCTGTAGAGGTCTTTCACCTCTACATATCCCTAGATATTTTAAATATATCACTAGATATTTTACTTTCTTTGTTGCTGTAGTGAAAGGTATTGAGTCTTTGATTTGGTTCTCAGCTTGACTGTTGCTGGTGTATAGGAATGCTACTGATTTGTGTACATTGATTTTATAACCTGAGACTTTGATGATTTTATCAATTCCAGGTGTCTTTGGCATAATTCTTGGGGTTGAGCCATTGTGGTATCTGGGCTCTGACCTTTATCTTTTGGGTAATTTTACACTGGTGGGTGTCTGTTATGTTGATCCATGTATAATGCAGTTTTAAGTACTTATTGCAGGGCTGGTTTGGTCTTGATAAATTCCTTCAGTGTTTGCTTGTCTGAGAACGTCTTTATTTCTCCCTTATGATAAGAAACTCAATTTTACAGGATACGAAATTCTAAGCTGACCATTATTCTGTTTGATAAGACTGAGAATGGGGCCCCATTCCCTTCTGGTTTGTAAGGTGTCTGTTGAGAAGTCTGCAGTTAGTCTGATAGGTTTTACTTTGTGTGTTGCCTTATTTTTTTTGCCTTGATGCTTGTAGGAGTGCCTCTTTCATGTTTACTTTTGCTAGTCTAATGACTGTCATGGTGATTTCCTCTTTGTGATGAATCTCCCAGGGGTCCTTTGAGGTTCTTGTATCTGGATATCTAGATTTCTAGGAAGGCCAGGGAAATTTACCTCGTTTATTCCTTCAAATATCCTTGTGTATTTTCTGCTTCACCCTCAGGAATGCCTATGCTTATGTTTAGTCTCTTTACATAATCCCACATTTTTATAGGCCCTGTTCATTCCTCTTATTTCTCTGTTCTTTCTCTTCTACTGACTTATTTAGCTCAAAGGTGTTGTCTTCAAACTCTCAGACTGTTTCTTCTGTCTTATTGAGCCTATTCTTAAGACTTTCCACTGTATTTTATAATTCTTTGAATGAATTTTTCATTTTCAGAAGTTTTGTTTGTTTTTTCTTTAATAATTCGATTTCTTTAACAAATTTTTCATTCACTTCCTGCATTGTTTTTGTAACTTCTTTGTTTTGAGTGTCTATTTTCTCTTGTATTTCATTGAGCTTCCTTGCAATTCATATTCAAAATTCTTTATCTGTCATTTTAATCTTTTTGTTTAGGTTGGTATCCATTGGTAGGGAGTTACTGTTTTCTTTTGTGGGTGTCCTTTTGCTTTGATTTTTCATAGTTCTGGAGTTCTTTTGCTGGTTCCTTCTCATCAGGCCTCTCAATTGAGAGCAAAGGGTGCTATGGCTGGCTTATGGACCTGTCTCCGAAGATCAGTCCCTGACAGTGCCAGGGAAAGGAGTGCTCGTCCTGAGTTTCCTTTGAGGTGCTTAGCAGGTTTGGTGAACCTCTGGGGTTAGGCTGCTCTAGCATCTCTGCTCTCAGTGGGGGGCTAGGCCAGGCATACTCTCCCACCGCAGAGAAACAGGCTTCTCAGAGCCAAGCACTTTTGTGGTTGTTGGGGGCTGGGGAGAGGGTGAGGGGCTGTGGTCTTCCTGCACTGCTGTCATGACCTGGAGTCCTGCCCTTCCACCCAAGCTGCCAGTGGGAAATCCTGCAAAATGCCACTGTGGCAGCTCCCCTCTCTGTGGCAGGCTTGGCCAGGAATGTGCCCCCACCACTGAGAAACAGATTTTTCAGCACAGAGCACTCTTGTATTTGCTATGGGGAAAGAGGACCATGGCCACAAGCCAACTTGAGCCAAAATTACTTGGTTTTTTTTTGGTTTTTTTGGTTTTTTTTTTTTTTGAGACAGAGTCTCACTCTGTTGCCGGGCTAGATTGCCGTGACGTCAGCCTAGCTCACAACAACCACAAACTCCTAGGCTCATGTGATCCTCCTGCCTCAGCCTCCTGAGGAGCTGGGACTATAGGCATGCCCCACCATGCCTGGCTAATTTTTTCTGTATATATATATTTTTTTAGTTGGCCAATTAATTTCTTTCTATTTTTAGTAGATACGGGGTCTCGCTCTTGCTCAGGCTGGTTTCGAACTCCTGAGCGTGAGCAATACGCCCGCCTTGGCCTCCCAGAGTGCTCAGGTTGGTTTCGAACTCCTGAGCTTGAGCGATACGCCCGCCTTGGCCTCCCAGAGTGCTTGGATTACAGGCGTGAGCCACCACGGCCGGCCTAAAATTACTTTCTTTGATGCCAGGAATGCAGGAGGTGCAGTGGAGGAGACATCTAAGTGTAAGAATGCCAGCTCTCTGGTTTCCTGCGGTACTCTCCCGAGGGAGTGAGAGTTTTGTGTCCCGCTGCTTGCCAGAGTCACCCATGTCGGGGAGGGGAGCCCCTTACCCTTTCACTGGGCTCTGGGCCTCTCTGGATTTGGTCTGTACTACTGTCCTCTCTTCTCTCTTTCTCAGCTTGGCAGCCCTTCCCAGTGGTGTCCCTGGACACCTCTGCTGTCTCTCCCTGTGATCCACACCTGAGCCACAGTTGTTCTCTTTTCTCTTCAGTCCAACCTTGTACCCTTCTGCTGGGACAGTCTTTGATTTTTTACCTTCTTAATTAAATATATTCCTAAGAATGATCATCTCAATAGATGCAGAGAAATCATGTGACAAAATTCAGCCTATTTTTGTGATGAAAATTCAACAAATTAGATACAGAATGAATTTACTTCTATAAAATAAAGGCCATATATGACCTTTATTATATGATTACAGCTAACCTCATAGTCAACAGTGAAAAACTGAAAGCTTTTCCAGGATCAGGAACATTAAGGATGCCTGCTCTCACTACTTTTGTTCAACATAGTACTGGAAATCCTACCCAGAGCAATTAGGCAAGAAATAGAAATAAAAGACATCTAAATCTAAAAGTAAGAATTTAAACTGTCTCTCTTATAGATGGCAAGACAACATATGTAAAAAATAAAGACTACACACACACAGAAACAGAAACTTAGAACTTATAAACAGTCACAGCAAAGTTTTAGGATACAAATTCAACCTGCAAAAATTAGTAACATTCCTATACACTAACAACCAAGTCTCCAAAACAGAAATTTAAAAATCCCATTTACAGTGACATCAAAAATTGCTTGTTTTGTAGATGAATTCAGCAGGTAGAAATCTTCCATTAGGTAAATGATTTTTGGTGAAATATCAAGTCTGTAAAACTGAGCAAATTAAATATTTTGAGGGTCACTGTTGCCAGGTAGATGGCTGCACAGTAGGTTGGTTCATTTAATGCCACACTGCCATGCTTTTGCCCATGATTCCCCTCTGCCTGAATCATCTTGAATTTCCCCTTTATGCTCATTAAAACCCAGCTCATCCTTCATGTCCCAAGTTTTGTATCACTTTTTTTTGTAGCCATTCCGCCTAAACTGCATTTTCTTCTTGGGCAAAATTAATCAGCCCCTGCCATAACATGTTTTCATTTCCTTCATTTTAGGGTTGACCACACTGTCATAGGTACTTGTGCTTTACTCACTGGCCAGACCGTGAGCTCCATTAGGTCCTGCTTTATGCAGCTTCATGGACCCTGGGCCTTACGTAGTACGTATCTTGCATGAAAGTTTGTGCTCAGTAAATCTTTTCTGAATGAATAAGAAAACCACCAGAGGGACGAATGAGATAATCTTGAATGTAGAAACTTCATGTTGGTTATAACCACTTTGCATCGTTTGGCATCTTGTTGGATGTGGCCTGGAGCAAGCTTGAGCTCCAGAAAGCTGAGTCTTGTGCTAGCCAGGAGTCCCCTTCATTTCAGTATTAGCATCCTGGCCCCTAGGAACAGAGAAAGTCTCAAAGGAGGTAAGAATGACTCCAAAATTACAAAACCAATATTAAAATTAAGTAAGCAGCTTAAAAATTTTTTGAATAACTATGTTACATTTGGAATAAGTATGTGTTTTCCATATATGAGAAAAAATAAACTTAACATTTTAATGTGTAGGAGATCTTTGATTTTTAAAAATCTGAGTGTATATTTTCTTAGACTGAATTTATTTATGATTGAATTATACATGGCATAGATATTTCTGTGCTATTTACTTTGTAACCATATATATGCTAACAATAATGAGTTGGATGAACTTAAAGCTTTTTTTTTATAGTACAAAACTGCATGTTATCTGCAGCTTGATTTTGAAGGTGGCATATGCTGAATGTTGCCCTAATTCCTTATTCTAGTTTTCCTGAGTATATACTACATTATAATGTATCAATAAACTTGATCCATTTTCTTTTATGTGTACGAAAATAGTTTCATATGGCAGGAGAGTTTAACAGGGCATTTTAATTATTAATATAAAATGGGTTAGTTTTCCCATTTTATTGTATGCTAAATATAAAAATCAAATTTCTGATTTAATTTTACCTGGTGTATTCGATCAAGTTTTTAAATATCCAGGAAAGAACTTTCTTTTTTTACACACAGTACTAACATATGCCAATTCTAAAAAAGAGTTAAAGCATACCTAATAATCTTATTCTTAAAAGTCATTTCCAATAGCACTGCTTAATGAGCCTTATGTCATTTTGGAATTCGCTGTTACGGTAATATCCATGGCGTTATTAATACCTAATTTCCACATTGTGATCTAGGCACAGTCGAATGGAGCCAGCAATAAGTAAACAATACATCGACCAGCAGCAGTGAGCGAGTCCTCTGTGCAGGTGATGTGCCTGCCGCTGCTGTGCACACGGAGTGCGGAGCGGCCCTAACCCGGGAAGCTGAACGTGCCAGTCAGTAGCTAGTTAAATTCAGGAAGTTAGGTTAAGTGTTTAGAAATACTTAATAACAATTATGACGGTGCCACAACATCCAAATGCATTTTCTTGAGCTTTCCACATGTTTCAGTGCACAATATTGCCATGGAGTATTCTTGGGGAAAAAAATAACTGAAAACATAATGCAAAAAAAAAAAAAATCATAGTAATAATAATAGAGGAAGTTTAAGTCAGTGATTACTTGCTAAATAATTTTTAAGTAATAGATGCCATCAGTCAAAAAGAAAAGCCTGATTATTATAGTTAAAATTATCGAGGAGAAGCGCACTGGTGTAGACCTCAGAAGAGGGGTAGGAACTCCGTAGACGGGAGGCGTGAGGGCGAGCCGTGCGAGGAGAGGGGTGTGCGTGGCTTGCAGATGCTGAAAACGTCTGCGTGGGCTCGGGGGTGGTGAGAAGAGCTTAACTGTGAAGGAGGGCTAAGTAGAGAGTAGTTGAAAATAAAATTAGGAGGATGAGTTGAGATCAAAATTCTGTTGCTAAGGTTACTAAGTGCCATGCTAAGGAATTTCAGGTTGGTCTGAGGGACATCGAGAGCCCATCCAGATTTTTGAGCAGGACAGAAGCAAAATCAGTGGGATTTAGAATAAATGAGGAAGATCTTCATGACAGTGCCACAGTGATGGCCAGGATATGTTTCTTTAAAAAGAGCAAGGCGGAGAATTGTTTACATATCATGCAGCACTCTGTGTAACGCTTGGTGTGGATCACATATGCCTGTGTGCATGTGCAGCAAAACCCTCGAAGGAGAACCTGAAACTCCTAATCATATTTAACTAAAAACTAGAGGGGAAGCCAGGAATGAAACAGTACACTGAATGGTGTTTTAGTTTTCGCTTTGGAATCATGTAAAGGCTACTGGTGGAACAGGGTGGAACAGGGATACTAGTTTTAACTAAGAAATAGTCTCCTAGAAAGAGAAGGTTAAGACATGAGGAAGAATCACATCACTATTTTAAAGGGAGAAGTCAGTCTGGGAGCTACAGTCATCCAGTTTCTTTCACTGCTCCTAGTTCTAGTCATTCTTGAATAATGTAAACACGAGAATATTTTAGGAATAGTAAGAATCTGCAGGACCAATCAAGGGGAACCTAGGCTGGAACCAGACCATCAAAGAGGCGGGTGCAGGCATCCAGTATCAGGGGATGAAGCCTGAGACAAAGGCTGCTATTTATGGAACTCCAACTGTCACCAGTGTTCTGACCCGGGCTAACCTGCTCAGTGTATTCTGGCTGAACCCCTTATTTTTTTAATGAGCAAAGCTCGTTCAACAGGAGACATTTATTTCATGATACAATCCCCAAATTTTACTAGGTTTTCATCACATTGTATAATTAACCATCAGTTCTCTTAAATCAAGTTTAGACTAAATGTCAAGCCATGAAACAAACTCTGATAAGTGTACCATTATTTTGTTTCAAGATAGATTTATATTTTAATCAGAGGGGATGAATTGCTTCCTGTTTCTCAGCGTGGCTGTAAATAAGACTCCTTGTAAACCTTGTTCAGGAAATGTAGTGAGGGTGATAGGAAATGATTAAAGGAATAGGCTTGTCTTCATTACTTATGACGTATCAGTCCTACAGTTAAACACGTACCAAACATTAGAAGGATTTTGTTTTATAGCCTTTCATCTGCCTTTGTCCCTAATAATTCCTTGTTTTGAGGGATGGTGTGCCTGGACAACTCCTATTGCTATAAGGTGCCCCTTTTTTATTCTTAATATTCTTATACATGGTACTTTTTTTTTAACACAATGCTTTCTAATAAGGGCCATGAAATTTCGTACACACAAAGGAAAGAGTGTGACTCTTTCCTCCTGATTTGCTTTGAAATATACCTTTTGGAGACCTTAACTATGAGACATCACACCAGTCTGTATCTCACTGGGATGTTTCGGCTCACTGGGATGTGGAACTGGACTCTTCCCTCTTGTTGTTAGGAGAGACTAATTGTGGATTTTCATAAAAATATTTTCATAAAAAAATTGTGATTTACTTTCCATTTCTCTCTTGGTGCCTCTCCAGCCTCTCACCTGTGACTCAGTTTCCTTCAGGAGGTTTCCAAACTGTGTAGAACAGTGATAATTAACTTTTTTTTATTTAAAGAGCCCTCTTTGACATGAAAAATGCTTTTCAGATCCCCACATGATGATAATTTCATATCTTTGAGAAAATAGGTAATGAAAATGCTACTGGGTATTTAGCAATAATTTGAAATGAATGTGGATTTTATTAGTCACAGTGGCATAATCATAAATGTGAATCACAGTAATGACTGTATATTGTGATGTTCAGTATAAATATGGATTTGTGAACCCCTCCCAATATCATTATAGACTCCCAAAGTCGGGGACTGGTCTAGAATGGATTCCTGATGAGTACCTGCTATGTTGTGTGTGGAAGTTTTATACATATTACCTTATTTTCAATGTGATGTTGTATTTGGCCCATGAGTTGTTTAAAAAATGTATGGGGTTTTCTTCGTTTCTTCTGTATTGATTTCCAACTTTATTACTTACATTGTGGTCTGAGAATGTAATCAGATAATACCAATCCTTGGAAATATTCTGGTGCAATATTTGCTTTATGGCTTAGCAAATGATGAATTTTTGTAAATTCTCCATTTGGACTTGAAAATTTTCTCCCACTGGTGGGTGCTAGGTACTAGATATATCCATTAGATGAAACTTGTTAACAGCACTGTTCAAATTTTCTCTATGCCTACAGAATTTTGTCTACTCTGTTATTGAAAGAGTTGTGTAAATATCCCACTATGGTGGTAGATTTCTCAGTTTCTCCATGTAGTTTTGTAAGTTTTTGTTTTGTATAATCTGATGCTATGTTATAAAGTGATAATTGTTTAAAATTATCGTATTTTCCTGGTGAATGGAACCTTTTCTACTGTTTATTGACTTTATAAAGTTGTTTCTTTATTCTTGGTCTATTTCTAAATTTTTCTCTTGGTCTATTTTATATCTCATTATTTTTTATCACATTTTTTGAGTTAGAATGTAGGGTTTAAGTATATACCTATTGTATATTTTTCCTCTCAATCTTTCCAAATCCTTGTGTTTTAAATGTGTCTTTTTAAAACAGCCTAAATCTGATTTTTTATTTTTACATAGTTTGTAAATTTTTGTCTTTTCAATTGAGATTTAAATCCATTTGTGTTTGTTATAGTACTGATATATTTGCTTTTATTTCTACCATCTTCTCTGTGCTTCCTACTGATCATGATTTTTGTACTTTTCCCCTCTTGTTTTCTTTTGGATTTATTCAAGCTTCCCACATCACAAACTCTATTCTTTTTTCTCTAGAAGTTATGTAAGTTATATAAAGAAGTTATTTACTTTATTTTTGTAGTTTTACTGGCTATCCTAGATGTTTTAAGATGCATGTGTAAAGTCTAAAATTAACGTGTATTTTTATGCACATCTAAATAATAAAAGAATATTAAAATGAAAACACTTTGAT
The DNA here is from genome assembly GCA_963574885.1 of Lepilemur ruficaudatus. Classification (NCBI taxonomy): domain Eukaryota; kingdom Metazoa; phylum Chordata; class Mammalia; order Primates; family Lepilemuridae; genus Lepilemur; species Lepilemur ruficaudatus. The sequence goes on from CAUYRT010031236.1 coordinate 58,483, forward strand.
CTTTCCCTCTGAACTTTTTAAAAAGCAAGACTATTGCCACACTCTATATTTGACAAATTAATCATTACTCTTTAATATGTTAGCGCTTGTTTAGATTTACCCACATATTTAATGATAATACTTGCTCATCGTTCCTTTGTACTTCTCAAACCTCCTATGAGAATCCTTTTTCTTTTGCCCAAAGAACCTCTTCTAAAATTTTCTTTAGTAAAAACCTTTTGGTAGAAAATTCACTTTTTGTTTTCTTGAAAATGACCTTACCTCGCCCTATGAAAACATGTTTATCACAGTACATCAGTACAGAGTTTTAGGTCAGAGTGCACTGAGTATTTTATCAGAGTGCACTGAGATACTATTCCATTGTGTTCTGGCATCCATTGGTGCTGCTGAGAAGTCAGCAATTAATTTAAAAATAAAATACAATTCCTTAGCATGTGATCTCTCTTGCCTTTCCTCCCATTTTTAAGATCTTTATCTTTGTAGTTCTGCAGTTTCGCAGTGATATGGCTAGTTGTGGATTCCTTTTTAGATATCCTCTTTGGCTTTATTGGACTTCCTAGATCTGAGGTTGTCTTACATCATTGCTAGAAAGTTCTAAGATAGTATCTGCTGAATATTGCCTCTTTTCCATTCTGCTTATTAATCTTTCCAGTATTCTTCTTAGATACAGAGTACAGGTACATTAACTTTTCATTCTCACCTTCATATTTCTTACCCTCTTTTTAACATTTCAATTTCTTTTTCTCTCTGAGCTACACTGAAGATAATATATTCATATGTATTTATCAGCCCAGTAATTCTCTCATCACCTATGTGCAGTGTACTTGCTTAATATGTTCATCATATATTTTATTTCAGTTATGATAGTTTTTGTTTATAGAAGTTACATTGAGCTCTTTTAAGTCTGTTTTTTCATTTTTATGGGCATTTTCCCTGTTCATATCTTCAGACTTCAGTTGCTTTAAACATATTACATAGAATTTAGTTATTAATTTTTAATTAATAATTTTAAATAATTCATAATTGTCAGAATTTGACCATTTCAGTATTAGAAATATATTGCTTATTCAGTATTAGAAATATACTGTTGAATATAATGAACAAACAATATTTGTTCATTGACTTGTTTCTTTGTGTTATTATTAATATTTATTTTCCTATTAGCAGCTCCTTTTTCTTGGAACTTTATCTGTGGGAATGCTTTGAGACTTTCATTAATACTAAGTCCTCTATTTGTGTTGGCTTTTACAAGTTGCTTGGAGTATTCCTGCCTGAGAACCTCTTTACATTATGTTCTTCCTTTGAAATTTTTCAGATGAAAAACCTAGTAGAAATTGAGACATCAAAGCTGTTTATGTGAAGAAGAGCTTGTGGTTACAGATTCTTAGGAGAGATCTTTCTTTTTCCTCCATACAGCATCAAGGCAGAGATAGGCAAGTTTCTTAGTTGCCCACCCTACATTACCCATACGGTAAGGTGTAGCTCTTTGGAACCTCTACTTTATGAGGAAGTTTCCTGTTATGTATTGGGAGGGAGTAGAATCTTAGTTTTTTAGCTCTTATGCCCTGGGCCCTTTGAAACTATCAGAGTTAAAACTCAAAGTCTCTAGAGTTTTAGTAGAAGCCTAAAGGTGATTCCTGACTGCATACTTACCTCTTAAGATTTCCCATTACCTCATTTGTTAAAAAATTTATTTTTCTTTTCATGCTAGCTGGATAATTTATTTCTTTTACATTTTTTCATATTTTATCCAGGATATTTTGATTGGCAGGGACAGTCAGGGTAACCAATCCACCATTCTGCAAGAAACAGAACATATATTGTTTGCTTTCATTCTCCTACCAACCCTGTTCCTTAAGGAAGAAGAGTTAAATATAGTTGCATAATCAAACAGTTAATAATATTTGGATGTAAACCTATGTCTCCTGACTCAAGGCCATGCTTGTTTTTGTTCAAACATTTTTGCTGCAACCTCCTCCTTGTGGAATCCTTGAAGAGATAAATGTAATTATCCTACCTTTAGCATTGGTTGTGTTTTGTAACATTAATAACTATTGTTAAGAGTTTGGGACTTTCTTAATTTATATCTTTTTCTTGAAGATTGTAACTATTGAGTAAATCTAGGAATATGATACTTTGGGTTCCTAGAATGACTATTCCAAAATTTTTTCCCCTGGATCATTCTTAGGAATAGGACCTACCTGTGAAATCACTCCCAGTGACAGCGTGTCCAAGCCTGACTCTGAAGTTTTTTGAATGTCTGCAGTGCCTTTAAATATACATACATGCATCGCAGTTGCTGTTTTGTTTTTAGGCATATTAAGGTCTTTTTGGACAAATGGAAGAAGGTGTTCTGATTTTTACGTGAAGTATCTTAAAGCCAGTTCATTTATTTCTTGATCGCTTAGAGGCAGCCTGAGGCATACTGTGGACCATTTGAGGAAATAGTGTATTTATTTTAAACCCTGTACCAAGTGCTAAAAATTTTAACTTTACCTATTAATAGACTTATTTGCAATTAATAGTTCCCTCTTCGTTATTGCTATGTAGCTCCTGATGATTGTAGTACATCTTTCTTCTTGTGATTATAGACAAAAACTTGTTTGAAAGCATCTTGATAAAAGTTAACTAGGTCACAGTTTTTTCCATTGGTTAGGATAAAGGCAATATCAGGTATGAACCCACAGAGTTTACAGATGACATCGATATTTTATCACTGTGGAATTCTGCATTTTTTGCAGTCTTTTGTAATCATCATAACTTGTCTGCTGTTTTGATCCATTCCCTACGCTGCTACCATACCTCTGCTGCAGTCTTGTTTGATCATACCACTTCCCTCCCCAAGTCCTGCAGGCGAATGCGGACTCCTTACCGTAGCGGTCCTGCCAAACCGAGTGGTTACTTCTGAGTCCTCACCCTGCTTTACGTCACAGTACCTAATTTGCGTAATCAGTTGCCCCTAGTTCTTGAAAATGTCTCATCCAGCTTCGTGGCTTAGAATAACGTACATATGCCGATAGCTTACAAGATATACACCTTCAGCCTGATTATTCCTGTGTTCCAGGCTCATTTCTTCAACATCCTCAGTGTCACATGTTTTAAAGCAAGTCTTGTCTTGTGTCCTCTGATCCTGTTTCTTCCCTGCTCACCCCCTTCTCAGCTGTACACGTCAAAAACTTAGGAAATTTCCAGCACTGTCTTTCTCTCATACCCCCACCCAAGCAAGTTCCCATTGGCTGTATCTTCAAAACATGTCACCATCTGCCTGCTTTCTTCATCTTCATTGCGGCCACCCTCATCAGAGCCACCATCGTCTCCCACCAGAATGTCTTCAGTGCTCTCTTCACTCATCTTTCTGCTCTCACTGCTGTCAGTTCTCAGAGCAAAGAGATCTTCCCACAAATGTAAACCACTGTCTTTTCTCTAGCTGTAATCATGCACAACCCTTATTAGACTCCACTCCAAATCCAAATAAAACCCCACAGTCCTTCCCTAATGGCCTGCAGGGCTCTCTGTGAGAGGCTTTGCTGTCTCTCTAAGCTCATGGTTCCTTTTCCATGCCCTTCTCTGGTCACACTGGCCCCTTGTTCTTCACACCCATCAAGCCCATTCTCTTCCTTCTCAAAAGCTGCTCTTTCCTCCTATACTTCACGGCTCATGTTGTCATTTTGGTCAAATCTTCTTCAGATGTCACCATCTCAAGCTGCTTCTGATCAACCTTTCTGAAATAGCACCTGGGTCAGTCAGATTCTGCTGTGTGACACACGGCCGCAGAATGCCACCGGCGTGCAGCAGTGCACTCGTCCAGGTTGGCTGGGCGTCAGATTGGGTGTTGGTTTCCTTTAAGCTCCACATCTGTCCGAGTTCAGCCTCTCACTGCAGGTTGCCCTCAAATCTGCCCCAGGGCTCTCATTTTCTGTGTCCCTGGGATATGGCATAGAATAGGTACTTAGGGCGTGTTTGCTGACTGAACGAGTGAAGGAATGAAGAACTGCATAGAAATCAAGAAAATAAAGAAATGAATAGATGCGATAGAGATTAAGTAAAATGATTCACTTCGCCTCCTCTCTGCGGCGTGAAATGATTGCTGTAAGAACCTGCGGTAATTCTGCCGTGTCTTCGATTTTGTTTTGACGCGTTCAGATCAGAGAACAGGCCTGTGTTTCTCGGGCCTGGTGAACGGACGCTGCGCGCAAGAGCTCCCGGGCAGAATGACGAAGCCGCAGTGCTGCTGCGAGCCCGGCCGCTGCTGGGGCGCGGGCGCCGTCCCCGAGGCCTGTCCCGTCAGAGGCTCCGGTGAGTGGCCCGCCCTAGTCTCCTCGGGGCGGACGTCGTGAAGCAAATGGTAGCAGTAATGTGATTTGTTCTCCTTAAAGGCAATTAATATTTGTATTCGATTAGTTTCTTCACCACGACTTGGGTGCTTTGTAGGGGAGGGTGGCATTGTGTATTTGAGGTCAGTTTTGATAATACTAAATTTAGTAATATCAGACAAATTACTGAAAGCTGACTGACTTGTTTTTGTGCAAGTATTTTAAAAATTATGTTAAATATCAGGATTTCAATTCAGCTTTTAAATCTCCTGATCTTTCATTCCATTGAATATCTTTGAATAACAAAAATTCTGCCTTCATTTATACTTGATTTCAGGAACACCCTCAGTTTATGGTGTCCCAGTCCTTGAAGATATTTCTTCTCTTTTCTCATGGCCTTGAAAATTAATAATACAAGTGTATGAGAGTACCTGTCACTCACTCTGCTCTATTAGCTGCAATGTAAATGAGACTATTGGAAAATTACTTTAGGATGAATGAGACAGTAGCTCCTCTTGTTATGTGTACTATGAATAGTAAAGTACAATTAATGTTTATCACATAAAGATATTTTGATATATTATCATTTTCATACTGAGTTAATCATGAAAAATAATTAAATTTTTTAAATATAAAGATACATGCCAATATATACTGCTATGGAGAAATATTCTTCATTCTTTCCAAATCTCTAAGTCATAAAACACCAAAATCTATTAGTTAAAAAAAAAGGTACAGTTAACACCTGATAAATAATTTTGGAACCTCATACTTCAACTAGTAATGTATAATTAGTAATTTTTATTTCTTTTATTTAATAGTTTATTTTCTTTTATTTCTTTTGATATAGTGCCCTAATTCTGCGAACAGTTAAGAAATAAGGCAGTTGCTATATGCTTGCTTCTCCTCACCCAACTTTGGTACCTGGACAAATAAGAAACAAATTTAAAACCTTACTATATATTGTCTACTATTAAAATCTATGTTAGAAAAAAAAATACTATTCTGGAGCTGTATTAATACCTAATCTCTTAAAGAAAAGAGATAGGAAAAATGTGTAAGTGTGATACTGATTCAGATAAAAGCAGATATATAAAATGAATTATCTAAAGCTTTAATTTTCATCCATTGAAGTAAATTTCTTGCATTCGCAGTTATAGCTGGAATTTTATGGGTTGCACTTTGGGACATAAAAAAATGCACGTATAAATGAGTCTTTGGTTCTGCAACTCAGTTTTAAAATAATGTGCCATATAGGCTTTAAATTTTTTCTGAAACATCTATACCTTTTCCCTGCTCCTGCCAGCATTGAAAACATTTATCAAGCTAGCAACCTACTTATTCATATTGACTATTATAGGTAAGCCAGAATGATCTATTACAACCTACTGATTGCTTTTATTATGCAGAAAGACATCCATTTGTGTTTAACTAAACTTTCTTTCCTTCTAGAGGAATATCGCAGGCTTTGCGTGGATGGACTTCCAATGGGAGGAATTCCAGGGAGTGCTGGTTCCAGACCTGGAGGCACTGGGGGGAATGGCTTTGTCCCAAGTGGCAATGGCAATGGCTATGGCCCAGGAGGGACAGGCTTTATCCCCATCCCTGGAGGCAACGGCTTTTCTCCTGGCGTTGGGGGAGCCAGTGTGGGGGCCGGGGGACAGGGGCCCATCATCACTGGACTAAGTAAGTGGTCACTTTCCCTTTGGACTCCTTAGTTTTCTGCCTCAGTGATGTTGCAATATCTAACATTTTTTGCTTTTCAAAAGGCGTGTGTGTGCATACAAGTGTGTGTAAAAACCTAGTTCAGGGTCTGAAATGTAGTTAATACTAAATTTAGGAAAATGTAGTAGGAAAATATTATTTTTCTGCCCTATAAACTTTCTGCTAAATTGGAGAAAAGAATGCGTGACCCAGGCTTTCTTTGAAAATACAAATGAGAGCCCGGTAGTACTCCAACCCAATTGACGCCATCAAAAAAGGATGTTTAGGTTCCAGTGTGTTGCATTTGGCCGTTTGCAGCTGCCCAATCCATGCACTCCTTGAATTATTTTCCAGAACCGTTTCTCAACTGAGATAAACTGAATGTCTTGCTCTGTGCTGATCCAAATATTGCAATTCACATATCTTTCCTTTCCTCATCCTTTTTTGTTAAATTGCTTAAGAAATTGAAAACCGTGGGCTACAGACCAGAATTGGCATTCATGTACTTGACATTTAAGTTCATTCTTTTCAAAACCACTTCTCTTGCTAATAATATTTAATAACGTCCCACAGTGTTATGTTTATTCTTTTTGGCATATTTCCTATTACTATATCTGAGTATTCAGCTCAGTAACAAAAAAGAAATGGAGAGCACTTAAGTGTACGGTAGAACATTCCTGAAATTGTAAAAAGACATCATTATGGGCAAAGTTTCCAGATGTGTAACTTAACAAATGCAAGTGATAACTGTATGTCTCAAGAATATTTTTTAGATCTTCCACGTTGAAGTTTTAGTAAACTATAGAATAAAGTGGGCTTCTGATACACATCTGATTTACTATTAAATGTCCTTTTTAAAAATCAACTCTGCATGTCATAATGATTAAATATTACTTGTGCTTTAATTTTCCTTAGCAATTCTGAACCAGACAGTAGATATCTGTAAGCACCATGCTAATCTTTGTTTAAATGGACGCTGCATACCTACTGTTTCTAGCTACCGATGCGAATGCAACATGGGTTATAAGCAGGATGCAAATGGAGATTGTATAGGTAAGTTCATGATTCTTTAATAATCCTTCTTAGTTTTGTAATAGATGTTGGACTACAGGATCAAATTGGACTGACCATTTTTTAAAAAAATCTTGAAGGAAAGCTAATTTCCAAGCTCTCTCTACTGTGTGTATGCTATTCAGTATGCCTCCCTTAAGCTAAGCTGAGCTAGAATTTTACTTCAAAAATTTCCCACACTTTCAGGTCCTAAATATTTTGATTTTTATCTGTAATTCTCTCTTTCCTGCTTTCTTAGAATTCTTACTCTTAATATAGAGATTAAAAGGAATTTATATAACTATGCATATATATATTTTTTATTTCAGCATATTGTGGGGGTACAAATGTTAAGCTTTGTATATTGCCCTTGCCCCTCTCCCCCCCTCAAGTCAGAGCTTCATGCGTGTCCATCCCCCAGATGATGCGCATCACACTCATTATGTATGTATATGCCCATTCCCTCCTCCCCCCTCCCATCTGCCCAATGCCCGATGAATGTTATTCCTATATGTGCACTTAGGCGTTGATCAGTGAAACCAATTTGCTGATGACTACATGTGGTGCTTATTTTTTCCATTCTTGGGATACTTCACTTAGTAGAATGGGTTCCATCTCTATCCAGGAAAATATAAGAGGTGCTATATCACCATTGTTTCTTATAGCTGAATAGTACTCCATGGTATATATATACCACATTTTATTAATCCATTCATGCATTGATGGGCACCTGGGTTGTTTCCACATCTTTGCAATTGTGAATTGTGCTGCTATAAACATTCGAGTGCATATACTTTGAAAATGATTTATGGAACCTGAATCCATTTTTCACAGATGACAAGACACTAATGGGCTACTGAAATCTAATACTCTAGTGTAGTAGTTTTCAAATGTTTTGGTCTCAGACCCATTTAAACACTTAAAAATTATTGGTTATTGGGGGTTGGGAGGGTAGACCCACATCTGAGGGATGTGGTGAGCATTGTGAAGGGGAGGGGCATACCTCTAACCCATGCTAGGGAGAGGCAAAGATATAAAATGTAACCAAAAGGTTTGTACTCTCATATTTTCCTGAAATAAAAAGAAATTATTGGTTATATCTATCAATAATTACCTTATTAGAAATTAAAGTTGAAAATTTTTAAACCTTTATGCATTAAAAAAATGATAAGCCCATTGTATATTAACATAAGTAACATTTTTATGAATAACTGTGTTTTCTAAAACAAGAAGTATTGAAACAAAGGCCATTGTTTTGCATTTTTGCACATCTCTTTAATGTCTGCCTTAATAGAAACCAGCTGGATTCTCATATCTGCCTCTGTGTTTAAGCTGTTGCAATATGTTGTTTTGATTGAAGAATACAATGAAAATCCATCCTCAAACAGATATGTAGTTGGAAAAGGGGAAGAATATCTCACAGGCTCTTCAGATAATTGTGAATATTTATTGATACTCCACTAAAACTCAGCAAGTAGTAATTCTTAAAAGTTTAGTTGCAATATGGCATCTGAAACCATGTCAGTAAATTTTTTGTACTCTGTTACATTAGATATGTCTCATGCTTTGAATGGACTTTGTGACGTGCATTGGTCATTTGAAATATGTTGGTTCACTGTGTTATGCAGATCTTTCCAAAGTTGACATATTTCACTATGTAATATCAAAAAATCATATTTGGTAATATCACCATTGAACTCATTAGAAATGACTTTAAATATTGGGAAATTGTCAAGCACACAGTGGGGAATACTCTTTCTGAATTCTGTTACTTTTAAGCTCAGATTTTAAGTTTAACATCAAATATGGTCAATGGTTTTCGTTAAAGTGACAGCCTCACTTTATTATTTTCAATAAAATGTCAGCCATTGTCCAAATATGAATAACTGCAAATTATCTGCCAGTCATTCTTCAAGCAAAAATAGTATTCTGTGGAAAAAGCTGCTAATTTAGCACACAACTCAAATAATTGCACAAATGTTTTTCTTTGTGACACTTGTGGTACCTCATCAGTAGCAACATGCAATGTTCACTTTGTCACAGAGAGTAAAAAGAAGTAAGCTCAAGAGTCAAGTTTTAATATTATTAATTTTTACTGCTTCATTAATTATATTCATCAGTGAAAAAATAATTTTTTTTTTTTTAATGCTCTGTGAGTTCATGGCAGTGACTACTAGGACAGCTTGGTGCCACTGCCTTAATCTGTGCTGAGGCACCACTGCTGCTTTTGCACCATCAGTGCAAAGCTAGCACGATGAAACAGGTAAGTAGCATCCTAATATGGTTATGAAAGTCATTTTGAATGAGGGACCCTCCTGAAAGGATCTCAGTGGTCTCTAGGGGTCACAGACCATACCTTGAAAACAGCCGCTTTATTTAGAAAGCTCTTTGTAGCTCAGTCCCCAACATTCTTCTAGGTCATATTTAGAAAGTTTAAGAGTGAGAGAGTTGTGTGGAACTCACCAGATGTTTTCCCACAGAATCAATGATAGGCTTGGAAGTTATGATTCCCCAGATGCCATTTTAATTGATTTGCACTCATAAACTGTGACCTGTACAGTAGCAGCATGGTGAGAAGAGAGGCAGTGAAGGACATCAAATCTAGCAGGACGGTTGGCAGTAGTTAGAAGTGGCATTAGTATCTGGGAAGAGTAAAGAATTTCCCTGTGGGGTTAAGAAAATCAATATGTGACACCTACTTTTATCACCTGCCTGAGTTCTGAGCCAGTTGAGAGATAGACAAAGAGCCCATTCCATATGAAGTTCTAAAGATTTTGAAAGTTACAGCTATCTATACTGTTTAGGGTCCCCATTTGTGCTTGCTTAGTTTGAAGTCTTAAGAAGTTGATCATGATCCCAAGATGTACCCCATATTTGCAGACACTAGTCAAAGCTGTGATTTATACTCCCAACTTTGAACCCATGTCTGAAAAAGCCAACTATAACTTCATCCAGAGCCTTGGTTTTTCCAAATGGACTTTTGGTCCCAGATGCCACTCCTTGAATATTTTCCCAGATCATGCACCCTGTGTTGAAGAATAGATGGATTCTAAGCATTTATTCTTAAAAAAACACTAGGAAGCTGAAGCGCTAAAGGTGTGCTGTAAGGTAGCCACAAAGAGCCAGAAACCACGCCTTAGTAGCATAGGTGTTGACGCCAAAAAGGCTTTAAGTCCAAAAACAGTGCCATATTGTTTGCTAAATTAACCATTATAGAGTGGTGTGCAGATTTTTAAACCAGATTTATTGTGATATAATTGACATACAATAAATGGTATATATTTGAAGCTTGGTACCTTTGATATGTGTATGTGCCAATGAAATCATGACCACAATCAACATAGTGAACATATCTGTCACCTTCAAGATTTGCTGTATCTCCTGTTTAATTTTTCCATCTTGGTTCTCCTTTCTTCCATCCGCAACCCCTGTCCTGTCTCCAGGCAATCACTGCTTAGTCACTATGCATTGGTTTGCATTTTCTGTAATTTTATATAAATGAAATCGTACTGTTACATACACATTCGTGTCTGGCTTCTTTTACTCAGAATAATTATTGTGTGATTTATCCGTGTTGTGAATAAATAATTTATTTCTGTTGATGAATAGTATTTTATTGTGTGTATATACCATATGTATTTATATTTTCCCTCGTCGATGGGCATTTTTGTTGTTTCCAGTTTCTGGCTATTACGAATAAAGCTCCTGTCAACATTAACATACAGTTGTTTGTATGGACATTTTATTTTTCTTGGGTAAATACCTAGGTATGGAATAGCTGGATTATATGATAGGAATGCATTTGGTTTTTAAAGAAACTACCGAAATGTTTTCGAAAGTGTACTGCTGAACGTTTCCAGCAGCAGTGTTTGAAAAAATCAGTTCCTCCACAGCCCAGCCAATACTTAGTGTGGTTAGGTTTTTCAGTTTTATCCATGTTTGCTTCTAGAGGTTTTCTGGTTTAGGACTTTGATCTATTTTGAGTTAGTTTTTTATGTTGCTTGAAGTATGGGTTGAAATTGATTTTTCATAGTATGTAAATATATGACTTTTCGAATCAGTTGATCAATTTCCAAAATTACAAAAATAAAACCTACTGCAATTTTGATTGGGACTGTGTTAAATTTATAGGTCAGTTTGAGGAAAATTTACATCTATCATATTGTATTTTCCAACCCATGAAAACAAGACATATCTCTTCATTTATTTAGGTCTCTTTAATTCCTCTCAGAAATATTTTGTAGCTTTCAGTGTATAGTTCTTTCTTGTCTTATATCAGATTATCCCTAAATATTTCATTTTTTGATGTTATAAGTGGTATATTTTTTATTTCAATTTAACTCCTCCTTTCAAATATGGGTATCTTCTATTTATTTTCTTGCTTTATTGCTCTGGTTAGAACCTCCAGTAAGTGTTGAATAGAAGCAGTGAGATTGAATATCCTTGTCTTGTCAATGGTCAAAGAAGGAGAGTGGAGAGTGTTTGGTGTTTTGCCATTAAGCATAATGTTAGCTATATGGTTTTTGAAAATGTCATTTATCAGGTAGAGGAAGTTTCCTATTCCTAGTCTGTGCTAAAGATTTTATCTAAGATGTTGGATTCTGTCAAATGCTTTTTCTGCTTCTATTTAGATGAGTGTTTGCTTATTAATGTGGTTAATTATTTGCATTTCTGGGATAAGTTCTCTTGATCATGGTGTGTTATTATTTTTACAATTGTTGGATTAGCTACAGTTTTTTTTAGAATTTTTGCATCTATGTTCATGAAGGATAATGGTGTGTAGTTTTCTTTACTTGTGTATTTGTCTGGTTTTGATCTTATAGTAATAATGACCTCATAAAATGAGTTGGAAATTGTTTCCACCGTTTCATATTTCTGGAAGAGTTTGGTACTATTTCTGCCTTAAATGTTTAGTAGAATTCACCAGTGTAGCCACTTAGACATAGAGATATTTTTGTGAGAAGTTTTCAACCACAAATTCAGTTTCTTTTTTTTTAGGAAAATATGAGCGTGCGAACATTTTGGTTACATTTTATATCTTTGCCTCTCCCTAGCATGGGTTAGAGGTATGCCCCTCCCCTTCACAGTGCTCACCGCATCCCTCAGATGTGGGTCTACCCCCCAACCGCCGAATCCCTGGTGGACACCACCACCATTTGAGCACCATAGTGTTAATCAGTCAGTACCAATTTGATGGCGAGTACATGTGGAGCCCATTCTTCCTCTTGTGTCACCTCACTTCGAATAATGGGCTCAAGCTTAATCCAGGATAATATAAGCAGTGCTAGTTCACTGTTGTTTCTTAATATTGAGTAATATTCCATTGTAAACATATACCAAATTTTAATAATCCACTCATGAGTTGACGGGCACTTGGGTTGTTTCCATGACCTAGCAATAGTGAATTGTGCTGCCATAAACATTCGGGTGTAGATGTCTTTATTGCAGAATGTCTTATGCTTTTTTGGGTAGATGCCTAATAATGCTATTGCTGGATCGAATGATATTTCTGTTTTTAGCTCTTTGAGGTATCTCCAAATTCTTTTCCACATAGGTTGCACTAATTTGCAGTCCCACCAGCAATGTAAGAGTGTTCCTGTCTCTTCACATCCTCGCCAGCATTTGTTGTTTTGGGATTTTTTGATACAGGCTAATCTCCCTGGGGTTAGGTGATATCTCATTGTGGTTTTGATTTGCATTTCTCTAATGATTAGAGATGTTGAGCATTTTTTTATATGTGTGCTGGCCATTATTCTGTCTTCTTTGGAAAAGTTTCTGTTCATTTCCGTTGCTATCTAGAACTTAAAAGAATCAACAAGAAAAAAATCTATGCTAGGCTTTTTATTATTTTTTAGTTTCTTTTTTTCCCCTATTGTGTTCTCACACGATTATCAAAAACCTCTCTCCCCTAAAATGAGTCCCTTCCTAATTGAGCAGAAATAATTTTGGTTGGTTTTTTTCCTCCTTTTTGGCACAATTTGGGATTGTCATGAAAAGTAATGAAATCAGCTCTTTTTATATATAAAATTTTCCTGGGATGACATGACTCGGTTTTGAATAGAAATGCAAGGTTCCGTTTTGGATTCTTTACCTTTTTTGGATTATAGCACTAGTGGGTCAGGATTGGAGTGCTTTGTTCAGAACTAAAAGTGCATAAAACTTAAACAGGAACTCAAAGTTGCCTTTATCATTATTGAATGAATCACACACTTCTTAAATGACTTTTAATCTGTGATGCTATAACCAAAGGGAACATGTTTCCTGGGAGGCTGCTGACAATAAAAGGTAATTGTAGGTTTTCTTGCATTGTTACATATCTTAGTATATTTCTTAGTTTCTTTCTTAAAATAAAAAGTTCTTATTCACTTTAGGTTCCTTAGAAATTTTTTCCATTTCTGGAAAAATACGTTGAATTCAGTACCTTGCTATTATTAAAGCTGTCATGAATAGTGAACTATTGCTTTTGGAAATGGAGCAGTTTGACTCAACTATAAAATTAAAATGGAGAGACAATATTAATGTTTCTTATATACATTAATTCAGAAATGTCTACCAATATTTTCTATAGCTTTCACCATGATTATTTGTAATGCTTATCAATGTTAGCTTTTTATATTTATAATATTTGCAGAACAGTGCAGGATACATCTTAGTTTGTGGCTACTCAAGATGACTCTTAGTAAGTTCTTGGTTCCTTTCACAGGTTGATTTATAGCTCTCTTGTGTGTAGGCCTGTGTAACAGGCAATGGTAGTATATTTATATGTATACAAATCTCACGCCCATCAGGGGCTTTTCATTGAAATACATTAATGGAGAGATTTGAGATTGAATTGAAATAAAAGCTCACTAAACATTTGTTTGTACAGCTGCTTTAAGGCAGTGACCAAAGTCTCACAGGAAAGTGAGTGAATACACTCTTGTTGGGCCAAGCTCAGAAGTTTCTTGGGTAGTGTTTTACGTAATATAAAGTCCTTACATGTGTTGGATCTTTGCCCTTGCCCTAACCTCCACATTCTTTTTTTTTTTTTCTTTCTTGCTTAATCTCTTTTCCTTAAGAGAAGAGCTGATTGTTTACTCTTTATGTCTTGTGGAGGTAATTTAATTTTTTTGTCCTCTCATATGACCTTTATATCTAGGGCCCTAAAATTACATATTAGATAGTTTTTAAATTCTGAGACCTAGGTAGATATGATGTTCATGTATCTTTCTCCTCTTGTAAAGTCCTCTCTATGAAACGAGGCTTTTGAGTAGTAATTTAATCAGGAGAATCATAAGAACATTAAGCTCCATTAACAGTTGGGTTGCCAACAATATGAATGTAGTATTAAATTATGACTGGGACTTTGCAAATGTCATCTAAAAGTTAATTCTTAAATTCCTGGCAAGCAGTTGCAATCTGCTAAGAAACAAATGTTACAGAAGTTAATTTGTGACTTGAGAAGCAATGTTGTTTCTGTGATAAAAGGTGACAGTATTAGTCAAGGGTCTGATATCCCCTCCACCCCGTTCTGATTAATTTCATATCCATCTCTGCAGAACTTTTCCCTCTTAACTTTCCGATTTTCAGGTATTTCTGATTCTGACCCACTTGTAGAAATTTGGAGTATAGAGGGAACCAAGGGAAAGCCATGATTACCAACTAATATCTTCCAATTTGGTTGGGGAGAGGAGAAACCCCACTTCCCTAGTGGGCATTGATTGCCATAAAATGCTGTCGTAACGCAGAAGAATTTTGCTGAGCAGAGAGGAATTACAAGAGATATTTGAAGGCTCATATTTTTAGAATTCTTTGAGAAATGCTTGATAAGGAACATGAATTTGTGGTGTTTGTGGTTTCTTTTCTTGAAGAGCTTCCATTGCATTATCATCCATTGATGATAATGGTATTGAGGTGAATGAGACTCATTTTTGCTCATTTAGGCTGGTGAATTTCTCCACAGACTTCACTTTTTTGGAAAATTAGAAAGTCTTCTAAGTATACTTAAAACGTACAGTTAGGAATTTATCCAAATAAGTATAATTATAATTAGTTTAGAATGGCCTTTTTTCTTTCCATTTAGTTATGATAATTTGTCTATCTTACAGTTCCTTTGTGCTCTGTAAATTTATGAGAAATGTTTGTTGATTCTTCAGTATCATTATAAATATATTTTCTAATTGGGACTGGTAATTCCAAAAAGGGCATGGCTGGATACTTAGAAATACAAGCCTAATACGGTCCATGTATGTATATTACTAGTCATCATTATTGTCCTGTTTAATAATGACCTCATCACTTGTTGAAAAAAATCAAGTCTCTCTTTGCTTTTGAAAAGCATTGCTCTAGTAATGTTCATTATTATTTTGGAGCCTGTTAGAAGTAAAAAATCTCAGGCCTCACCCTAGCCCAACTGAATCAGAATTTACTACAGTTTAATCATATACTCAGGTGTTTTATATGCATGTAAAATCTGAGAAGCAATGGAAAACTGACCATGTTTTAAGTTGTAATTATTAGAATTATTTTGAGGGTAGGTTATTAATGTTAGGAAAAAAGTCAAGCTTTGAAAATAGCCTACTTTCCCGGATCAAGTAAAACTTACATCATAGGCTAATAAAAATTATTTGGTCTTTAATTTAATTGTGTGATATTACATGTTGATTCTGATACTGAAAAAAATAAGTATAGAAGTGAGTATCACTGTTTACTTTTTTAGACAACCTATCAGAAATGACTATGGGATAAATGTAGGATTCTTTTTATCCTGATAATAAATCCTTACTTGTGATAAAAGGCCAAAATTCATAGCTTTATTTTAACTTTGAATATTCAGTAAAAAAACTAATGATAATTTAGCATTAGATGCGAAGTATATATTGACTAAATATTAAAATTGGGCCCAATAGTTTAGAACCTGTTCTAAGAGTCATAAAATTGTAAAACACCAAAGGTTTTTTGTTTGTTTGACCCTGTGAAATTGTTAATAATGCTGACATTCATTTATAGGGGAAAATGTGTGTGTGTGTGTGTGTGTACAGTGAAAGAGGTCCCAAATAGTTGATTTGAAAATGATGAATAAGATTTGTTTTGTATTAGGGAAGGATCATAGGGGATGTATTGAGATTAGGTTTAATTGTGGATGATGCCTCTTGTTTCTACAGTTACTTTTATGCTGGAGTTTTCTTTTGTGGAAGTTATTTCAATTAGAGTTAATGAGATGCATATGTCTGAATTAAAATGATTCACTGTAACTTCTAAAGGCAGTTTTTAATCTCTATATTACCATACTGTTTTTGTAGAATCACCGTTTTAAAAGATGTTTCTATCTTCTACCACATTTTTCTATTGATTTTGATTTCTTATTCAGGAGACCATGGATACAGTTCTAAATGTATGGAATAGGTTCTATTTGTAGGTCCTTCCCTTAACTTCCCTTACTAAGAGGAGAGCAAGGGGGATTGTAGATAGGCACAGAGGAATAAAATGGGCAAAGAAAGGACATGTTTGGAAAAGCTATATGCTTCAACTCCCATAGCTGAAATAATAAGTGAAGGGGCTGAGCAGGAAGATTAGTGCCTGCCAAACATGATCTTTTCTTTGGCAACAGGAAAACTGGCCACAGATCATTGGTTTACATGTTGAAGCCAAAGAGAGTTTCTTTAGAACACAAGTCTGAACACGACCTTTAGTTATGGTGGCCTTCTATGTATGACTCATACTCTTCATCCTGTCTTCCACCCCTGGATCCTTGCTGTTTCCAAGGTCTAATGCTCTTTCCTCCCTCTTTGCCTAGTTGACTTCCACTCATATCTAGACCTTAGTACTTGTCATATTTCTCCCAGAAAACCTACCCTTGATCTCTCTGATTTGGTCAAATCTGCCTATTGTAAGCCCTTGGAGCACCATACAAGCTACCTTTCCTTTCCTTCAATTACTTGTCAGAGTTGTTTGTGTGATTCTTTACTTAATGTGCTTCTCTCTCAATAAGCTATTAGCTCCATAAAGGCAGGGACCATGTCTATTTCTACTCACTTTTTATCCCTACTCCCTAGAATAATGCCTGGCTCATAAATAGGCATCCAATAAATATTTGTTGAATTAAATAAATAAAAGTTCCTATCAGGAATTGGAAAAGCAATGAGGATCCTGATACTGGGGACAGGAAGGGAGGGGTTCCTTAGAAAAACCATGCAGAAGTCTGTGCTGTGGTGGAAGTATAAGGAACAGGTAGCTACTGACTTAGGAACCTGGTTTAAAACTAAAACAAATCAAGAGCATTGGAACTAATATAATCCAAGATTAGATGTGTCCCAGATGTAAAATTGAATCAACATGTTTTGCCCTTTACAATGGCACAGCTCAAGGATTATCTCCATCACCACTTCCTTCCCCCTCCCCCTGGAAGACAGTTTCCTCCTGCCCATGGGCATGTCCTCCCTGAAGAAGGTAATCTTTCCCAGCACCCTGACACAGATGACTTGACTAATCCTTTGTGGCACTATTCCTTCAGAATTCATCTGGATGGTACCTAGATACAAAATTCTTTTTCTCCCTTGATGTGTATCCAGTGTACAATTTTTAGCATGTCCTTATACTTAATATTTCTTAGACATTAAATGAAAATATTAAAAAGGGTTTAATAAGTCCCATTGTGATTAGGCAAATTATTTTTTCATGATGAATTAGCATTAGGCACGACCTCATATTGAGGAACTCATGATGAGTTCCATGTAAAATATACTGAATTTAGCAAATCATTGCCATTTATTTCTTTGTATTCAATAAAAAGAAAAATTATATTTCTATTAGAGAAATTTGATTACACATAGATATAGCATTAGTAATCAGATATAAAATAGTAACTTACAGCTGTGGCTTTCACATACCCATATACCTTCCAAAATGCTTAAGTCTAATTAAAATTTGAAAGTAGCAAATTTAGACTATTTAAGGTTAATCTGTTGGTTAATTTTTACTTTTTTCTATTAAAATATACATAACATAAAATTTGCCATTTTAGCCTTTAATTTTTTTAATTATAAAATATATATAACATTAAATGTGCTATCTTAACCATTTTAAGTGTGTGTTCAGTGAAGTTAAGTATATTCACATTTTTGTGCTGCCATCCTCAATGTCCATTCACACAATTTTTTTCATCTTGCAAAACTAAAACTCTGTACCCATTAAATAACTCCCCATTCTTTTTCCCCATATCCCGTGGCAACCCCCATTCTACTTTGTCTATGAATTTGACTACTCTAGATCCCTCATATAAATGGAATGATACAGTATTTGTCCTTCTGTGAATGGTTTATTTCATTTGGCATAATCTCCTCAAAGTTCATCCATGTCGTAGCACTTCCTTTCTTTTTAAGGCTGAATAAAAAGGCTTGTATGTATATACATTTTGTTTATCCATTTACACATCGGTAGACACTTAAATTGCATCTACCTTTTCCCCATTGTGAAAAATGCTGTTATAAACATGGGTGTACAAATATCTCTTCAAGTCTCTGCTTTCAGTTCTTTGAGTATATAGCCAGAAGTGCAATTGCTGAATATTGTTTCCATTTTTATCTATTGTATTTTATTGTAGCTTACTTTTTTTTTTTTTTTTTGGCAAGCAGTTTCTTTAGCTGGGGTTATAATGGGACTATCCTCCTGGGATGACCACCTGTCCAGGAGGCAGGATAAAATTCAGTCCTGAGTTCAACTGGGGGGCAGGGTCTTGAAAAGAAGCCAAATGGTCCAGGAAAGTAGTGGTTGTGAGGATCCTCACTGGCCCAATCCACTCTGCTGCACTGGATCTGCTGGTGCTCTTTGGGCTCCTGTTGACCCTGCGTCTGTATTGTGCAGTGGACCATCTAGCTGAAAGCTTTACCCTCAAGTTTCATACAGGCCAGGCTTTTCCATGTCTTTCCATTGGGCTTGACTTTGCACTCAGGTTTCTTCTAGCACATCTTTTGGCAGCTTATTGGCTAGAGCCTCAATCCTAGCCTCACAAAGGTCCCTGCTGGGAAGGGCATGTCCATGGCACTGTCCACACTGGTCTCCCTGAAGGCTCACTGCACTGGTGGGTACTCACTGCACTGGTGGGTACTTATGAAGTTCCACCAGGGCCACCTGGAGGCCTTGGCACTGGGCCAACTCAACCCCACCTGAGCTCACAGCACTCAGCCACAGCGCCTGTGGGATCAGCAGCTGCTGCATGGCTTCACTTCAGTCACCCTGGCCCTCCTTCCCTGTGCCTTTGAGGTCTGTCCTAACCTTTCTGCTGGCTGAAATCTTGGCCTTAGCTATCAACCTCTTCCTGGTTTTCTCTGCCCTCAGCCCCACCCCTGAGCCTCTTTCCTCCTGTAGGGGCCTTTTTTTTACTGATTATTTTTGAGAAACCACGAAACCATTTTCCACAGTGGCTGCACCATTTTACATTCCCACAGCAATGTACAGGTGTTCCAATATCTTCACTTCCTCACCAACCTTGTGTGTGTGTGTGTGTGTGTGTTTGTTTTAATAGTGGCCATCCTAATGAGTATGAGGTAATATGTCATTGTGATTTGAGTTGTATTTCCCTGATGATTAGTAATGTTGAGCATCTTTTCATGTACTTATTGGACATCTGTATATATTTTTTGGAGAAGCATCCATTTAATTCCTTTGTTCATTTTTTAATCAAGTTGTTTTCTGTTCAGTTGTAGTTGTAGGTGTTATTTATGTATTCTGGATATTAATCCTTTATCAGATATGTAATTTGCAATTACTTTCTTCTATGCCATGGGTTGCCTTTTCACTCTTTTTATGGTGTCCTTTGCCCAAAAGTTTTTAATTTCGATGAAGTCTAATTTATCTACTTTTTCTTTTATTTCCTGTGACTTATACTTTTTTAAAATCAACATCTGTAAATATGCTTTTCAAGAAAAGGAGTATGACAATGAGAGTATTTCATTTGAACTTGTCATTATATTAAAATGAATATATAATATGTATCCCCAAAACATTTTAGGCACCTGTTGACAAACTTAATTTTCAAAAGGTGATTCAAATAGAGCTCACCTTTTCATTTGTTACCATTATAAAAGAGAAACCCTACTATTTTTTCCATAGAATTATAAGCTTTCTTGATAGATTATAACATCTTTAAAGCCCATAAACATAAATGTTTCTGTCTTCATGATAACCAGTTATTATTTGGTCTACGATACAATATTTACAAATATATATATTTCAGCCTTGATGTAAGAAACAATCCAATAGGAACTTGTGTTTATCAAAAAGATCTATTGAATGAAGGCAGTGTTCATTACATCACACAAGGATTACTTCCCAAGAGAAATTTTTTTTGTTGGCTTTATTGTCAAGAATGGATGGGCATGTTTGAGGTGATGGATATCCCAATTACCCTAATTTGATCATTATACGTTGTAAGGATGTATCAAAATATCACATGTACCTTATAAATATGTACAATTATTATGTATCAATTTAAAAAATGAACAGGCTTCTCTAAGAAGCTGTCCTTTATCGAATGAATGTTTTAAACTATATGTGATCCCATTTCCTTCTTCATGTTCACCACTTGACAGTTGACAGCCAACTCCTTTGTTCCTCCCACAATTTAGCAAGTTTAGTATTCTTCATTGGTATGATTCTTTTTGGATTTTTATTATTTTGACTCCCATTTTGTGACTAACCATATATTCCCCTGACCATATTTTTCTCATCTACTTTTAATTTGCATTGTCTTCCTGAATTGTGTGTATAAACAATATACTTAAATGCCTTTTCATACAAATTTAAATAAATGTATTTTAAATGATGTCTTTAAAGTTTTAAATGAAAAATGGAAAAACGTTTCTGGTATAATGACTTTTGGTATGGTCCAAATGATCAGTCTAGAGGTTTGGAAACAATCCTTTCCATTCCTCCCCCACACCTTCTAATTCAGAGTAGTCTTTAAGAGCAGGGATTTGGAGTCAGATGGACTTGGGTTTAGACCTTGCCTTACCATTTATAAGCTGTGGGATCCTGGGCATGGTCGCTAAATTTCAATTTTCTTATCTGTAAAATCAAGATAAAAGGATTAAATTAGAATATATTTGTAAAGTGCTTAACAACACTTGGCACACAATGAGCACAAAAAATAAATGGAGGGTATTACTGTTACTCAGCATCAACTCTTTCATTTAGAAATAATAGAAAACTATTGAAAGCTTAGCATTTTCCAAAATAAATTGGGATAGAGTAAATGGGAACAGGCCCAGAAGAAAATTGTCCTTCCTTTTTCTATTTTATTTGGTTTTCTTGAGAATCCTTGTGAAAACAAATCATATAGCACTTGTTATAGAGCAACTAGTTGCTTGTAGGAGGATGACTGAAGGATGACATTGAAGAACATAAGGAACAGGAGTTTCTCAGATCAACATGTATTGTATTGGTTTCAGTGGCGTCTAAAAGCTGTTAGCAATGTTTCCCCTTTCATTCATTTGAATGCAGCTTCAGATTGAATGCCAGCCAGGTACTCTACACTGTATTCATTTCATCAGAGTATGCTAATATGGAATTTAGTCCTTGGTAGTTTTAAAATTTTTTCATGTACGTCTAGAAGAGTGTGATTTCATTAGCCATTGTCCTATGTTATCTTTTCTTCATTTTAATAATTATATGTTTTTATATCAATTTACTCCTTTCTTTTTGCAAGAGTATAAATTCACATTGTTGAGATCTGTTTTTTCAGTCTTGAGTTGGTCTGATATATGTAGTCAAAACAGATTAGACTTTGAATCCTCTGGGACTAGATTTTAATCCTTGCTTTGCTATACTGTGTACACTTAGAGAATTACCTAATACATTGAGCTTTAGTTTCTTCATCTCTAAAATTGGTATAACATTATTTCCTTTGACCCTGCTTGATACCTCCCTATTTACTACTCATGCTCACTATCAGTATATAATCTTCTAATAGAATATTCTATATGCCAGGCCTCCACTTTCTCATTTCCCACTAACTCTGCAACCCCATACTTTGTCTGGCTTCTATTCTCATTATTCTGATACTATTATGGCTAAAATCACTGATAATCTCTTAATTGTCAAATTCAGAGTATTTTTAGTCCATATCTTTCTGGGATGCTGTACTACATTTAACCAACTTGTCTGTCATGCCTACCTTATTACCTTGTACTCTCAGATCCATTTTTGTTCCCATTCTTAGATGCCTCTTTTTCTGGCTATCTCTCAAGTGTTTTGGCCCACTATACCTTTCATCCTATATCTTCACCAAACTCTGTGAATGCTCAAGTCCCTTATATAAAATGGTGTGGTATTTGCATATAACCTACACAATTCTCCCATATACTTTAAATCTAAGTTACTTATAATACTAAATACGATGTAAATGCTATGTAAATAGTTGTTATACTGTATTGCTTTTATTTGTATTATTTTTATTGTATTTTTATTTTTTATTGGTTTTTCTTTTTTTAAAATATTTTCCATCCACACTTGGTTGAATCATCAGATGTGGAACCCATGGATATGGAGGGAAAACTGTATACACCTCTTATAAGATGCTATTCACTTATATTTTTTACTGCCATCACTACTTCTCTTAATACATCAAATTATAATGATTGTTTTGTGTGCCTATCTCTACTTCTAGGTAGTGAATTCCACAAGGTCTGTGTCATATTTACTCTACTTTTTCTAGCATTCAGGGCAGTGTCTGACATATAATTCCCTCATCTTTTCCTTTATTCCTGACCTCAGAGTCTTCACTTTAAAATATAAATCCTATATAGCTCTGTGACACTATAAGTAGTACCGACTTTATTTATATATTTACATATTTTCAGTGGTACCAATTTACATGTTTATTTTCTTCACAGGTATCTCACTGAACCCTTACTCAGATCCATAATATTGTCTTAAAGTCATTAGGCAGGAAGTCCCTTATCTTCTTACAGTCTATAAATATACCTGCATCTACACCCGTCTTCTCCTCCTCCTCTCCTTTTTCGATAGAGATATATGGTTCTTATCTACATTTAAATATCTTCAAGTCTCTAACATCATAAAGAAAGAAAAACAAACTCTCTCTCAATCCCATATTATCTAGGTATCCTCTTATTATTCTCTTCTCTTGTATAGCCTGACTGCTTTGAAGGCTCCTCAACTCATTCAGTGCTGGCTTATTGCCATCACTGTGAAAACAACTTTCACGTTTGTCATTGGTGACTTTCGTGTTGCTATATCCAGTAAGAACATTTTAGCCCTCATCAATATACACATACCAGTGGAGAATGAAAGAAAAAGAAGATAATAGAGGAAACAAAGTAACTCAAGTTACTTTTAGGAAGTTTGAGAATAAAGACATCTATGGCCTGTTACTAGACCCTGTCAGGAAGTCCTGCTTTTAGGACTATCTCTTTTTCTCCCTCAATGGCTACGTAATCTCTTTGTTATGGGACATTGCTTCCTTTTGCACATCTGTTCTAACCCCATCTCTGTTTTTTATTGCTTATAATTTCTGGTTCCTCATAATTTCAGCTGGAATGTAGCCCATTATAGCCTCTTGTCTCTCTCCTTGATATAATCAAGACAAGTTAGTTTCTGCTAATGCCTCATCTTCTTGGTATTCCTTACTTAAAATTTTAGAGAGTTAATTTTGTTAGTCTAGTTCATCATTTATATCTGGCCATTTCATAGGTGATTAAAGCTCACTCAATCTATAGCCTGGCCAATCACTTATGAATTGTCCTGCATAGTCCTGGGAAAGACAGTTTGAAAGGTATAAAATCCAGTGTGGATTTCTACTTTTGGATTTCAGTAAAATCCAAATGATACAGGTTAAGGAGTGCATCGCAGGTTAGGAAATAAAGTGAAGGGCCTGGGTCTAAAGAGGATGACATGATCAAGGAAATCAAATAAAGGTTTTTTTTTTAAAAAAAAAAAAGATGTCAGAAGTTTGAACATAGAAGGAGTCAATGAATAGGAAATGGTTGAAACAAAGAGAGTTAATTATTAAAGTAATGTTAAGGTAGCTAAAGAATGGGATTCCAGAATACAGGAAGATAGATTAGCCTTGTATAGGAAGACAGTTACCTCTCCCTCTGAACTGGGGTTAAAAAAGAAAGGAAAAGTGTGATGCAGATAAATTTGAAAATAGAGGAACCTGCCTGCTAGCATACTTTATGAATAGGCAGCAAGGAGAACTGCCTAGAAGAGAGGTAAAGATTTCTAATAATTGCTGAGGAAAATTCAAATAGGAACCTAACAACTAGAAATATGATGAAGTGATTTTTTTTTTCATTGCAGCCCATATATAGGTTAAGAAAAGGTGAATGATTGGATTAGTCCAGAGGTAAAATGGATTTAATTTGTGACATGGTAGAGTTAATGCATGCCCCCGACACCGCATGTGTTTGGTTCAATCATTTTTTCATTCTGATCTTCCATACTTTTATTTTGTAGGTCTTGATGACTGTTTGCAGCAGTATATTAAGAACTTTGAGAGGGAGAAAATCAGTGGAGACCAGCTGCTGCGCATTACACATCAGGAGCTAGAAGATCTGGGGGTAAGCCGCATTGGCCATCAAGAACTGATCTTGGAAGCAGTTGACCTTCTGTGTGCATTGGTAAGGACGTAAAACTGGTGTAACAGGAAACTTCTTCTTTTTGTTCTTTTTATTTCCTTTTGTTCCTTTTCTCCTTTTCCTTCTATTCTTTTGATAATTTAAATGCAATTAGGAAAAAAACCTAATTCTCAACCAACTGGATGTGGTATTTTCCTCCTTCCTGGAATTTGTTATATTAGTGCCAAAATGTCACATTAAAGAGGCTTATATTTCAACTGGTGATGTAACATTTAGCCACTTGAAAAGCTTAAGTTAGAGCTTGCCAAGGAAGTTTTCATAGCAGCATTTGGGATATATAGTTGTATACAATCAGTTACAAAGTGTATTCCCTTCTAAAAGTTTTAACTTAGTGTTACAAATACAAAGTAATCCTATTTTAGAAAAATTATCCCTAAAATAATGAAATTATTTAAGTGTCCTTTATGTATACATCCAGTAAAAATTAAATATTTACATATTGTTACTTTTTTATGTTAAAGAGCAATGCATACTTAGATAAGAAAAAGCAATGTCAAACTAATCTTCCTGCAAGATTCTGAGAGTACATTAAATATTCTAAGAGGAACATAATTTTTTTTTCATAATATTCTAAGAGGAACATAGATTTTTTTCATGTTAGGTAAGATTAAACTAATTTTACTGGTTTTAAATTATTCCAGTTTTTTGTGAGGAGGGCCAGAGCTATAAAGAGAAAGAATGTGAACTATGTAATGTGATAACCCAGGTTTCAATCTTGGCTCAGTCAGTTACTGACACTTGTGGGCAAATAATTTTACTATAGCCTTAGTTATTTTTTTTAAATGGAGATAATAACAACTACCTCTTGGGGTTGTGCAAAGTAAATGATATGGTGTTTGTATAGTGCCTAATTCAGTGCCTGGCATAGTATACATTCAATAAATAGTAAGTATTATTGAGATGATAATGATTAAGAAGAAATTAGTAGATAAATGAACATAATTCAAGAGCCAATTAATACACTCAGCACTGTGTTATCAGATGTCAATAAGACCTAGTTCCTGCCCTCTTGAAAAACCTTGTGGGGAAGAGCACAGAAGATTAAATCAGTGTCTTTGACTGAGATAGATGTGTTCATATTGCAAAAGAGGTGATATTTAAGCAACCTAATGGAAGATGAACGTGTGTTTGGTAGGTAGAAGAAAAGAGGGAAGGACATTTCAGGTAGATACACACAACACATACACAGGCACATGGAAAAAGAGCATGCATGGTGTGCTTTAAAAATGGTAAGCTATTTGGGATGACAAAAATGGGTGGGAAATAGTTACAGGAAATTAGGCTTTAAAAGATAGAATGGGGTCAGACTGTATATAAAGTGCCTTAACATAATATTTGTACTTCCTAGCATAGGCATCGGAGAACCAACCAAGAATGATCCAATACTTGTTTTTAAATGGTAACCAATGGTAGTGAAAAGGTTGGAATGGGGTAGACATAAACCAAAGGGAAATTTGGTTTATTTCCAAACAATTGGGAAATATTTGAAATAATCTACATAAGTAAAGAGTAGGGCTTGAGCTAAGAATTTGCAACAGGAATAGAGAGGATCTGGTGAATATGAGGGCTGAGGTAAAGAAAGGAGTTGAGAAAGATCCCATTTTTTCTAGCTACAAAGATAGAATATTTTATAATAATGAAGGGATTGAATTCATAGAAAGAGAGGAGATCACTCAGGGAGGGCCTGTGGAATATAAAAACTAAGGATGCAACTTGAGACTTAGGTTGGGAAGGAAGAAGAGGAAGCTTACAGAGTGGTCAGAAAAGCGTGAAGATGACTAAGAAAGAGTTGTCACAAAAGCAAAGGGGAGTGTTATTTTTGTTAAGGGACATCAATAATATCATCAAATTTCACTAAAAGCCAATAGGATAAGCAAGGAAAAAAGACATGACTGAAAACATTGTCTAAAAAAGAATGGAATCTAAAACCAGATTGTTTGAGTAGCACCTCCCACTTACACATCAGTCTTACCTTCACTGTCATTTTCTCAAAGAGACATCCTTTGATTATTCCCTCATCCTCACTCGGTCTAGAATTAGCCCCTCACTGTTAGCCCCCCATTTTCTCTCTTAACCTTCATCTTACTTTGTAATTATATATTTATTGGTGTTTATTAGGTTAATATCTTTTTCTTACCCTAGACTGTAAGCTATGTGGGAAAAGTGACTATGCTTATTGGACACCTAGTGGGTAGCGCAAGTGGCTAGCAATAGTGTATGTTCAATTAATATTTTTTGAAAATGGTGATGAAGGAAACATGCCACATTTTTCGCTTGATAGTTTAGAGATCTTTTTATTTCCATATTCCTTAGATAAATAAATTCAAACCAGAATATGTACTTGCACTCTATTTGAATCAGATCACAGAAATCATGCCTGAATTAAAAAATAGTACTCAGGGTAAGGTAAGAGCCCATGTATTTTTAGTGTACAAGTCTCCAAATTTGAGTCAGAGTTTCCCTGAAGGTGCAGTAGAAGAGGCCTGGAGATGGGCACAGGCTCTAACAGCTCCCTGTTTGCAACATCATTTACAACAGTAATAGTTGGGTGTGTCAGAGCTTGAAGTCCAGGGTATATGTCTCATAAGCAGAGCTCTTTATAGATTAACCACTCATGTCATAGGCTCCCTTACTGCCAGTTTGAGAAAGGAAAGAAGATTGATGATTGACGGTGTTGCATACGGTCTTGACCTAGACTTTGGAGTTTGGCACATGAACAAGGCTCCACTCACCTAAACCTACTTAAAAGCATGGTATCGGACATATATGTCTAGATCATTTCTAAATTCAAGCCATAGAGTGGTAGTAAATCCCTTCACGTGCTGAGCTTTAATCCTTCTACAGTTCTAGGTTTAAGTACCATAGTGTTGTATCATTTGGATACTTTATTATGTGGTTGAACTTTTCTGGAAGTTAATACAGAAAAAAACCACTAAATTTTTATTTCTTTTCTGTGTTTACTCAGCAATCAATTGGTTACATTCCCCAAAGAAGTCATGTATTAAACTTCACTTTCACCCCTTCCTAATGGCTATGTGTCAATAATTCAGAAGTGCAGATATCTTCCAGTTTATGCAACAGATATTTCCTAGTGATTATAAAGCAAGTTTCTGAGCAGTGAATTCTGATTTCTACATGCCATTATAAAATCAAGAGGTGAGATCCTCATCAGCAAGCTGAGTTGACTGGACCATGAGTTGTACTTCTGGGAATGGGGAACTATACTCTGACTTCATTCTCCGTCAACCCGACTGTTCTTTGAAGTTCAGTTTGCTATGTCTCATCTCTCTGATCTCTACTGGCCTTTCTATATTGTCCTTACATCTGCTGTATTTATTTTTTCTTTCAATAATTATATATTCATGCCCAAACAATGCTGGGAATGCAAAGATGAAAAAGACATAGAGTCTGTACTCTTAAGATGTATATAGTCCATTAAGGAAGACAATAATAAATAAAAGACAATATAGATTTAAAGAAAATCCCAGGACAGTGCAGAAGGAAATGATAAACACTGTTGAAGGATTTAGTAAGTGTAGGTAAGATTTGCATTGCGTCTTACAAGATGAGTAGATGTTTACCAGACCAAAAAGTTGGGGAAAAGTTATCTTGGAAGAAAACATGTCATGTTGTATAAAGACAGAATTGTGAAAGAATATGGAATACTTAGAAAAAAATGAGAATTTTGATTTGGCTGATGCAGAATGGAGACTGATGAGAAGACAAGCAACTTATACCTTGAATCACATTTTAATTCTTTGCTTAAATTCTTTAGTCTTCCAATTCATAGGGGGCTCCTCAAAGGAAGATACCTTTGTCCAATTCATAGTTTTTTTCTTCAGCTTTCTGCCCAGTGCTTAGCTCATAGGAGATGTTAAATTAATGTTATCTTACTGAATTAAACTCCTTTTCTCCAGGAAACAGTGATCTTTTCTCTTGCCTAGACAGCCTTTGACTCTAAAGTTTCTGTTCCTAGTGTAAGAAAGACACAGAAAAACTACCAAATTCCTTTTGTTTCTTTTAAGCTATATTATATATTTTTGTGTGCTTTGTCTTGAAGTCAGTCCTGATAGGAAATGAATGTTATGACACCTGATGAAAATCAAAAGTTTATTTAGTCATTTGTTCATTCACACAACATATATTAAGCATTAAGTATATTGTTTGCATCTTGTTATTCTAGAAAGAAGTAAGCTGTTTATGATTTGGAGGTGTATTAATCTTTCATACTATTATGCTATCATTTAGTATGCTTAAACAGAGAGCAAAGAATATTATGTGAAAGAGTAAAAACATAAATAAATGTATATAGTTTAATATATAGCCCTTAATTTGTGTTCTGACAATTTACCTTTTATTGGGAACTAAGTGAATCACTTATGACAGGATAAAAACAGTTTTCATTTCATTCTTCATGTAGTTTTTATATAATAGGCACTTTGCATGAAAAATTCGATGTTTGCAATTGCTAGGATTTGTTTCTTTGCAATATAATTGCTTGGTTCATTCATCTTAAAATAATTTATTTTCTAAAAAATTCATTAAAGCAAGCCTTTTAAGACTCACTCATATTTATAAAGCAAAGTATTATAAACCTAAACACCTGCTACATGATGCATTCAAATTAAGAACTCTGAATAAAATGGCATTGACATTGTAAAATATGTGATGCCAATATTGAATAATTTTAGTTAAGTGTTTAGTGAGAATTTACCACTAATGAGGATATAACCAATTTGATTTTCTAAAATTTTAACTGTGTTTCTTCATGTTGTTTTTGCATGCATATGATTGAAAGAAAAGATGTGAACTTAGCACCAATTCATTAAGACTAGACTGTTGAATCATTTTGGAGTTATGACTGGTTCCTGGCACACATATTAATGGCCAAGTATATGAACAAATAGGTAATATATAGGACAAACAAAGCAACTCAGTACATTTCACATCAAAGTTTTTGTGTTCTCAAGGTAGTCCTTTTTATACCAGTAGTAATACCCAGTTTTCTCATTCATATCCAGTAAAAAGCAAATCTGTGATGAATAAACCTGGGTTTTTAAAAAGTTGAGACAATACTTCTCATCTCCATACCCTTGGCCAAAAGCAAAAGGGTGCTTCATTTACTTGTTGATTCTTTAACTGTTAGTCAAGGGTGTGTGATTTACTGGTGACTTAGCAAGTGTAAAGAAGCCATCCGCTTTCATGAAAGTAATAGCAAGAAGTTTTCTGTGTTGGCAGTAATTAATTGATTTTGAGTTACTTATCATTCAGAATTGTGATGATAAAAATAAACTTGAGAGATTAATGTATCTCTTTTATTAAAATAGTAGCACATAGATGCTGTTACAGATAGCTTCTAATCTATTTTTTACTTTTCTAGGTTTTTTTCTAAGTGCTAGTTATATTCGTTAACTAGGATAAATACTGAAAATTTTCTTCTCCATCTTCTACTGTATATTTTTTGTCTCTTATTGCCACTGCATTCCTCCGTCCTCCCCATTTTTCACCTCTATTCCACAAAGATTTTTTTTTAGGAGGTTTCCAAGTTAGGAGACCTTTCAAGATATCCTTCCAGGTTTTGTCCAGAATATTTTTCTATTCCTTAATCCTTGAATCACATTAAAAAAATAATTTTAGTATCTTAAATTTTGAAGTCTTCAAAATATTTTTATTTTGCTTTCAGATTTTTATTTATAAGAAGATCAGTATTATTTTTAAATTATTTTTACCTTTTCTAATAAATCATTTGACATGCTAACGTTATAAAGAGAAAAATAATTTAAACTGATCTTTTATGGAAGCTAATGGCTATAGAATAAAAGATTAGTTGCCAGGTTGATTGATTCAGTTCCTCTCTAATAAACTATTATAATTTGAAAACAAAATGGAATAAACAAAAATGAAAAATGCAAACACTTTGTACTTCAGAGAAAATGCTTTAATACAGGGAAAAACTTCTGGAAATACTCTTAAGCACTTCAGAGGTATCATTTACAGTTAATTTATATAGTTATAAATCATTCTTAACAGTCATTAGAAAATATCTTTTATAAACTTACAAGAGGATTTCCTTAATAATATAATGACAAGCTGGACAAAAATCTCCCAATTGTTTCCCAAATAATCTATTCTCAGATGCAATAGAATTTGAATAGAATGTCATTTTATTTGCAGAAGCCAAACCTTTTAACTAGAGAGAAGAATATTGCAATTCATATTAAACAGTGACTATTTAATATACTATGTTATTTTACAAAACAAATCTAGAACTCTAAAAAAGAATGTCCTTTTAATAAAAATATAAATTCTCAGCAAAGAACAAGCAGACTTTTGTTACTATTAAATCTTTAATGGTAACATACATACTTGATATTTAATATTTATGCATCAAAACCTTCCTCTCTCCCTTCCTTTTTTCTCCAGTAAGTTCTCTGTTTTCATAAATTACCATAGGAAAAAAATAAATCTTAAATTTTATATAAAGTGGGTACCCAGTGGTTGTTGACTTAATAATACAGCTAAATTTATTATATCATTTACTTTTCTTTGTTACGTTTTGTCTTCCACTTTGTTTCAATTTTTTTCACTATTGTTATCAGAACAGGAGTAGAATATTGATGCTAAAGAATGTGGTAGAGGCATCCCCTCACAGATAGCCTGGTGACTTGCAGTCCCATTCTGAACTCTGTCTAATCTAAGTACTGAGCTCTTTAAGCTATTAAACAACATCTCCCTGTACCTCAGTTTCCTCAACTATAAAAGTAAGATAGGAAGATAAGTCAAATTTAGCCTTTCAGGCTCAAATAAATTCTAATATTTGTCGAGTTTTATGGTTATCTATAAGGTGATAGTACTTTTAATTTTACATAAAACAGTCATGTACATGCTGCTAAATGGTTTGGTCAGGGTTATCCTTCGATCAGATTAACCAGCCTTTCTTTAGGGGTATTTTACATCACACAATTAGCTGGTTTAAATTTTAATTGTAACTAAAAGAAACTTTCCCTAAAGTTGGAAGGGATTCTATAATCATTTTCTATTTGAAGATAGTAAAAAAGCTTATTATATTTATTCATATAACCCCCTTCTTCAATAATGTGTAGTAGACAAAATATTTAGGATAAATTAATAAATAATATTACAAATCAAAAAGTGAGAACAAGGAAAAGAAGAAAAGAAATATGCTTACCAAAAAGTCACTGTGATTGTTTTGGGTGTGCTTCATATTTAACTTTGAGTTAATGCAGCCAAGAGAAAAGTAAAAATAGGTTTAGTTTCATAATTTGTGTGATAAAAAAGAGAAAGTATGTTAGTTCCCCTGAGGAAGCAGAGTTTTTCCTGATATAAAAGAAACTTCTTGTAAGTCGTTATGTAGAGGACACAGAAAAAAGGTGTATTACATATAATTTATTTATTACTTTTTCATTTTATTATTGGGTTATGTTTATTTTCCTAACTTTGGAGAAGCAGAATTTTTTCTAATACCTATATTCATGGCCATGCATGTGCTAGTTGAATAGATAATCAAAAATAACTGTTGATAATAATTAATTTCACAAGTAAATGTATGTAGATTTTGGTTTTAAAAAATAAACTTATGGATCCTTACAATCTTGCTGTCTTGGGTGGCTTAGCTCCATGATATAATGCCCTCATCTTTCCATGTTGATACTAGTACTTACCTTTTATTGTTATTTCTTTATCTGACATCTCCCCAAATCCTAACTTGACTATGGGTTCCACTGGGCCAGAAATCCTATCTTATTCATTTGTAACTAACACTTGTCCCATTGTCTGGGCATAGGAAAATACTCAGTAAATATTTTAATGAATGAAGAAAATATTGACTTTAAATATATTTGTTTTCTCTCTTCTTTATAATTCAGAATTATGGCTTGGAAACAGAAAATCTAAAAACCCTTTCTCACAAGTTGAATGCATCTGCCAAAAATCTACAGAATTTTATAACAGGAAGGAGAAGAAGTGGCCATTATGATGGGAGGACCAGTCGAAAATTGCCGAACGACTTTCTGACCTCAGTTGTGGATCTGATTGGAGCAGCTAAGAGTCTGCTTGCCTGGTTGGACAGGTAAAATCATCTACATATTTGATAAGTATTCCTTTCTCAGACACCAGTTTGAATATAACATTATTTGGTTTTATTATGAAAGGATTAAACAGGTAGAGGAATGCCAAGTAATAGATGTCTAATTATGATTCATCATAATATAGGAATATCATCAAATAGATAGTAATCTTTTGTAAAATTGTATATCCAACTAAGTAGTTGGATATACAGTAATTAATCTCTGACAACTGTAAAATACCCTCGCTGCTTTATAAGCAAGGCCATTATTTGACTGTCATAACAAAATTTATAGTACTGTCTTGTCTTCTGATTTTCTTTAATCTTTTTATTTTTTGGTCATATTAAGGAAGTGACCATTGGAACTATATAAACTGTTTTCAGTGAGTAATTAGACACTGACATTTTCATAGCATGCATTGCATATCTCCTTACCGTTACTTTATTCATGCTCTATTATGATTCACATTGCACAATTTTAGATATCATAAATACACTTTTAGACTTCTTTTTAGTTTGGTTCATTTTGATTTGTCTTGGAATACATAAAATAGCATAATAGTTTTCATATTATGAAAAGGGTTAGATTAAAATTATATGCTGTATATAGGTAAACATAATGGTAAAATATTATAGCTGTTTATAAAAAAATAAGCTTTCTACTTTCAGTTTTGAAATTTTTTATAATTGGCATGTACTATGTTATTACTGGTTAAATAATCAAATTTTAAAATACTCTCTCTCTCATAAGTAACTCTGATAATACACATTTTACCAGAATTCTTTCTTGAATAAATATCATTAGGATATACATATGTGTACACACACATCAGTATTCCATTTTGGCTTTTGAAAAACGTGAGGACTTACATTAAAAGTATTTGTATTTTTAAAGTAAAAAGATAATTTTGCTTAATTTTATATTCCCTAATTTATATATTCTTACATATAAAGTGATGACACTAAATCGAAATCTGAACACTAAGCTGTATATTACTAGCTTTTTGATAATTAATTAATGGACAGCATGTTTCTTTTGCATTATGACATCATTAAAATTTTTCATAATTGTCTAAATCACGTTTATCAACTGTTTAAAGTAATTGCATTTTAAATATATGTATTCTAAAAGTTATTATTAGTGGTCAGTAAGTAGAATATGGCTTAGTGCTTAAGTAATGTAGTATACTTGTTTTGGGAGGCTTCTCAGTAATCAGAAAGCTTAAAGAACACATATTTGATTTTTTTTTAATTTCAGAATATTGTAGGGGTACAAATGTTTAGGTTACATATATTGTCTTTGCCCCGCCCAATTCAGAGCTACAAGTGTGCCCATCCCCCAGATATTGCACACCGCACCCATTAGGCATGAATATACCCATCCCCTCCTCCCCCCTCCCACCTGCCTGACACCTGATGAATGTGTATGGTATCCTACCATATGTGGTATAGTGGTGAGCATAACTGCCTTCCAAGCACATATTTGATTTTAGATAGATCTTTTATTTTGTAATACTATAATCTGCCCTATAATTGTAAATTTGCTCAGCCTTAATATTTGTATTTAGTAATTCCATTATATTTTCTTTTTACACTGGTATTTGTTAGTTAGATAGATAAGTTCTTAGAGTAATTATAGCATGTTTTTACTTCTTGATGACAGAAATGACTATAGAATTACATAAATGGCTTCTCATGCTGTAGTAGTCTCTGAGATTTTATTGTATTATTTTTTTGTCATGGCATTACTTTTATCATCTAATAAGATGCTCTCGGTAAATGCCAGTTCGCCTACACATGCAAAAACACATGAAAACACATATAACAATCCATGAAGTCAGTGTTTTATGTTTGTTTCATAGGAAGATAAAATGTGACAAAAAGACTAAAGGATAATTTACGTCATCTCTTAGGCTTCCATTGCTACAAAGCTTTTCACAGTACTTTGTGTTATATCATACTGTGATGATCAATTAAATCAAAGCCCATTTAACATTTTGACCATTAAAATACATGCTTAAAAGGAAACAAGAAGACAACTTTGTGATAACTTTAATATCTTCTATTGAGGCCTTTGTAAATTGAAAAAAGAAACTGAAGTATATATATTTTGAAGATATTTCACAGAAAATTCATAATTCCAGGATGGCTTGCCTTAATGATGATGCTGTAACATCTTAAATTTTAAAAAGAAAAGCAGAAGGAGAAAAATAGAAGAAAAAAAGGAAAGATTCTTTGCTATACCAACACATTTGGACTTTATGCTGAAGGAAGTTGAGGGTGGGGGATGGAGTCATTATTGTGCTCAAATCTGTGAATTTGAAAGATCATTTGGGATATAGTGCTGGGAAAGAGTAGAGAAGAGTAAGGATAGAAGATGGGAAAGCAGTTAGGAGCCTCTTTTGGAATTAATCTTATTGCTACTACTTGTGATTCTGATGATAGCATTGATGATCGTAATATCTGTTGGGCACTAATACCTCCAGGCACACTTAGTTAATCAAAATGGCCCTAGAAGGGTTGTCTTCATTTTACATATAGTAAAACTAGGATTTAGGGAGGTTAAGTTCAAAGCCAAATGGCAAGTAAGTGGTGGAGCAAGGATTTAATCCCGACAGTCAGATTATAGAGTTTATCCTCCCCACTGCTGTTGAGATTTTTAATTAGAGATGAAGCAGTAAGGATGAAAGAATGTTAGTTATTTATGCAGATAAGTCAGACTTGGCAACAGTTAAGATCTAGAGAGTAAGGGAAAGGGAGACATCTGGGATGAATAAGAGATACCTGACTTGGCTGACCCAGTGCACGATGGTACCCTTACCAAAATCGGAGATCTACGTAGAGTTTGCAAATGGATTCCTCTTATCCTGCTCTATTTTCCATAACACTTAGACCATTCTAACATACTGTATAATTTACTCATGTATTATGATTATTGTTTTCTTCTGACTGTTCTTTATATGATATATGCCTCAAGAGAGCAGGGATTTTTCATATATTTTGTTCACTGATATCATAATTATCTAGTACAGTTCCTAGCCTGTAGTGACTACTCAATAATTATTTTTGAATGTGTGGAGAGAAGTGGGATAAGGAATGAGCCCTATGGACCACCAATAATTGAAGGATGGTTAGAAGTTCAGCATATGGAGAAATATGAGAAGGCATACTCAGAGAGGTAGGAAGAAATTAGCTGAGAGTAGTGCCATGGAAACCACTACAAAAGGTTGTAAGGTGAAAAGGAAGTGGTCAGTAGGGTCAAATGCTGCTGAGAGATTAGGTAGAGTAAGGACTGAAAAGTGTGTGGTTAATTAGGGAATCAGAATGTATGTGACTTTAGTTAGTTGGAAGTTAAAGGTGAGAATTTCTCTTTGAAAAAACTTTTCTGTGAAATTATTTGTAGTACAGGATAGTTTTCTATAATAATAACTTGTCTTCTAGCAGATTTTTAATCTGTTAGTGATTATGGAAAGGAAGAAAGGAAAATGATGAGTGCTACCAATATATTTGGGAACTTGACTTTGCTTCCTCTGGCATGGGTTGTATGAATATCTTAACTGCTCCATGGCTCATATATATTTCAGAAGGTTCTGAGACCAATTTAAATTTAATAGGATTTTATCTATAGCTGTGCCAGGGTGGATGTGTGTATGATTTATATTTTTATTCTTTTCAAAGAAAAACAATGTTTTCTAGGTAGCAGCAGGAATGCAAGCCAACACTCCACATGGCCTCTTGTTTCACTGTGTCCTACAAACTTTACACAGGAAACAACACACATTAATCACGTTACAAAAGCCAAAAGAGCAGCATTTTCCCCTACCATTATTGTGAATCCCTGCCTGAATGCATTGTGATATATTATAAAAGAGCCAAGGACTGAGAGAGTTGAGTCTCAGCTCTGCCCCTAGCCCTCTATAGCTTGAACTTTAACCTCTGTTTTTATTTTATTTTTAAATTAAGATGTAGGACCTGCAGAATTTGATAATCTTTTTTAAGCGCTAATAGTCTGTAATTCACTAAACTTGTTCAGCAAAGCCATATGAGGAACATTTCCAACTTATTTTCCTTTATATAATATCAAAGGATAAACTCCAAAAAAATTTGATAGTGACTTTAGACTCATGATTTAAGTCCCTACCTCTTCTTTAAATCAATCTAGTTAATATTTTATTTCATCTTAAGTTCTAGAAAAAATTAATTGTTCTGTCTTCATGCTTTCTTTATATAAGGTAAGAATGTGTCTTGTATTTTTTATTTTTGTTTGTTTTTCAAGAACTTATAACTTAATTATAAAAGTTCCATAGAAATGATGACTAAAAATTCTTAATATTTCTGTTTGTCACTCTAGATTTGCTTTAATTGAGGGGATTTAAAATGGCCATTGCAAGCAAATGTTGCCAAGCATTTGATCTTTAACCTTAATTTATTCCTTTGATATACAATACAATTCTTTAGTTGAAGAATAAAACATTTTGTCAGTTAAATATTATTTTGACGCTAAACAACTGGTTTCATTTTTAAACAGTAATAGGTTTCTTTGTCATTAAGAAATTTTATTGCATTTTGGAGAGAACTTGCATGCACAGCAATATGATTTGGGCTTATTACAGTTTTTATTTTATGTTACTTGGAGGAGAAAGAGAGTAGGCGAAAATCTTCAATTTTATTCTAGATACTTAACTAGATGCATTATATATACACATGTATATCAACTCATTGAATTCTAATAAAGCAAATGTCGTTATCCCTAGTTTACATGTGAGACCTTAAGTAACTTGCTTAAAGTCTTTCTTCTAGTATGAAAATTATACTTTGAATTTTTTTTGTCTGACACTAAAGCCTTGTTTTTCCTCTTTTATGTTCTTTTGTCATGCTGCATCTCCTTTTGAATAGATTCTTAGGAATGTGGCAAATAAACATTTATTTACACTTTGGTATTTCTCTTCAAAAGCTAAGCAAGACTACCACTTCTCTGTTTTTGGCCTCAATACCTCAAATTGC
The DNA here is from genome assembly GCA_963574885.1 of Lepilemur ruficaudatus. Lineage (NCBI taxonomy): Eukaryota > Metazoa > Chordata > Mammalia > Primates > Lepilemuridae > Lepilemur > Lepilemur ruficaudatus. Next base: position 96,276 of record CAUYRT010031236.1, read on the forward strand.
TACATAGAATTTTATCTATGGAAAATGTTTATTTCACTATTTATGGTAAAAGTTTATTTTTTCTCTCATTTTTAGCATTAATATCTCATTTTAATTGTTTATAAACTACTTTCAAGATTGTTCTATTTTAAAGGGATCAATGAGATTTTTTTTTTGTATCATTGGAAGCTTAAGTGTTTATGGCATGAGAGTTAGTGTGGTAGGAAAAATGTGTACAACTCACAAAAATTCCAATTTCAATGGAGCTTCCATTTAAATGAGATATATTTTTCAAAGACTAGCTCTTTACATTTCTTAAATAAGATAAAATCTAAGGCTAACAAAATTCCTTTGTTTCCCCATTTTAAATATTTACTTGAATGAAACATCAGACTTTCCCAGAGGAAAAAGCCTCAGAGGTGAATCACATTTACTAGCTTTACTGTTTGTTTTCAATGCATGGTTTACTTGTCTATTTTTAACCTACATCCTGCTGTTTTATGACACCTCATCTTTCTTGTAGTTTTCTGTAGTTTTGCCAAATCAATCTATACTCAGGTTTACAGATCACTATAAGTATCATGTTGTATGGTAGCATCAGTAAAAATGTTCAGAATTATTATTGAATAGAAAATGTTTATTTTGCTATTAATAGTGAAAGTTTATTTTCTCTCATTTTTAGCATTAATACCTAGTTCTAATTGTTGATAAAATACCTTTTAATACTATTCTACTTTGAAAAAATCAATGAGATCTCTTGATACCATTGAAAACATTTTATATATATAAGGCAGAAGAGTTTAAGGTGTTAGGAAAAAATGTTTTCTTTGAAAAAAGATTTCTTTGAAACTTTTTGCTTTATATAAAAAAATGATTAAACTAGTTTCTTCTTCCATGCTAAGAAACTGTAGAACAAAAATTCTGTACCAGAAACAAATTATAGATACCAAGAAAATTACATTAAATACCACCAGATACTGTGGCTTATTATTGTTTGGTCTTATTTCCTCTCGTGTGCTCATTGCTCTTCACTTGGCACCAGTTGTTCCAGAGAAGAGCAATGATGTTAGCACTACCACTATTGGACTACCCTCAGGCTTCAGGTCGTGCCAATGTGAGAAATAGTAAAGCATTCCAGATTTTCCTTATTAATTTTTTAGCTTTCCTTATTGGCTTCTAATATGTTTAGGATTTCTGAACCATTAATAACCTTTCCATAAATGTAATACAAACAAATGCAAACAAAAGTAAATGTAATCAAATTTAAGAAGAATGTATGAAAAATTATTTCTTATACAGCCATAAACCTTTGTACTAGAGAGAACTATAAGCATCATATTATCCATATGATCGTTTTAGAATGACAGTTGCTTAATTTTTAAGGTCTAAATAGGATAAGCCCTGCAACAGACATTTATCAATGAACCAAGGATTTTATCAATTTTTTTCCTTTCTGGCATCAAAAAGCTTTTTTGCTATGAATTTGATTTTCTTTACTTTGAGTCATTTTGTTCTTTTTGTAAATACCCTCACTCTAATTTAGGATTTCTTCAGACTTAAGAACAAACTTTCTTTATTTAGTTTTGTGTGTGTTTGTGTGTGATCATGTTCGGTTATTCTACAGAGATCCATTTTTAATTTCATAGATAGATGATCATTAAATCCGATTGAGTGATTATCTTTGGTGACCCACAAAGATTAGAACCCTGTCAGCCTTTTACCCTTATTTATATGTGTGCATAGCCAAAATCATCATACCAAACATTAATGTCTGCTAGCTAAGAGTGACTCTTAGTATGGTTTTATATGGTTTGCCTTTAAGATGAAAACTTTAGGGGAATTTTTAATCACTACAAAATAAAATCAATGTTTTCCTTGGCATATGTTTAAATTTTTTTCCATTTTCTTGAAATTTAGTCTTGAATGAGAAGCTTATCCTACTTAAAATATGAGTGGTCAAGAAAGTGGAAAACATTCCTTGGTATTCAGTTTGCTACAGGCATTCAGTCATCATGCTGTACTTCATATCCTCACTTTTGAATGAAGTTTTTAGATTTTATAAACAGACTCTGACCTTTACAAACCTAGGAACCCAAACTCTTTCATAATCATGCCAGAAGCATTTTTGAATTCTTAATTTAAAATGCCAGTTTTTATGCTTTAATGCAGTAAAAATGGGCTTTAGCTAATTTTTTAATTAATGATTTTTTCTAGAAGTTCTTATATTTTATATCTTTTTAAAAAACAATTTTATTGAGGCCTAATTTTCATTCTATACAATTCACTCATTTTAAGTATATAGTTTGATAAGTTTTAGTTAATTTAGATACCAATATATAACCATCTCTACAATCCAGTTATTTTAGAAAACTTCCATTAGGATGGATTTTTTAAAAGCTGGTTTCTATTTAAGGAGGTTTTTTTTTTTTAACTGAGATCAATTACTTAATGACATTTTTTTCTAATTAACTATTTGAATTCTTAATGTCTCCTTCCATTTTAGTAAATTATGTTGAAAAATATACTGAGTTTTAGAATAGGAATAGACAAATTAATGGAAGAGAGCCCAAAATAGACTATGCTCCAGTTATGTGTCTCTTAATGACAGGGATATGTTCTGAGAAATGCATTGTTAAGCAATTTTGCCATTGTGTGAACATTATAGAGTATGCTTACACAAACCTAGGTAGTATAGCCTACTATATACTTATGCTATGTGGTACAGCTCAGTGCTCCTAGGCTACAAACCTATACATGTGACTGTATTGAATACTGTAGCCAATTGTAACACAATGTAAGTATTTGTGTATATAAACATATCTAAACATAGGAAAGGTACAGTAAAAATACAGTATTATAATCTTATGGGCCCATCATAGTAAATGTGGTCCATTGTTGACTGAAATGTTGTTATGCAATGCATGACTGTACATAGAATCATTTAGAAAACTATATGTTAAAACCACTGGAAAAAGAAAGGGTCATTTAATAAATGGTAATAGGGCAGTTGGTTAAGCCTTTGAAAAACATATTAATTATGATAGAGTACTATCTGTTTGCTAAAATAAATTTTAGGTATGTCAGTTATCTAAATGGAAAATATAAATTCATAAGAAAAAATAGGCAAAATGATTTCTAGATGTAGAAAGATTTTCTAAGTATTAAAGAAAATATGGAATAAAATAGAAAGGAATATGCTGCTTGACTTTGACTACATAAAAATGAAAAACATGTATGTAACAAAGTATAAGACAGAAGACAAGCTGGGAAAAATACTTGCAACAAACAGAAGCATATAATGTATACAAATTGATAAAAATAAAAAACAACAAAATGTAACAGATGATCATATAAACAGTTCAAAAAAGTAGAAATTGAAGTTGCCAATGTGTGTATCAAACAACAGAACTTTAAAGGGCATGAAGCAAAAACTGACAGAAATGAAAAAAGAAATAGAACAAATCCACAATTACAGACTTCATCACCTCTCTCTCAAGAATTGACAAAACTAGACAGAAAGTCAATAAAGACTAGAAGAATTGAACACTACCACAAACCACAGATTTTAATTGACATTTTTAGAGCACCTGATCGAACAACAGAATCCAAATTCAAATTTGTTTCAAGTACCCATGGAATATTCACCAAGATAGACCATATCTGCATGATAAATTTTAACAAATTTAAATGAGTTGAAATCAGACAATGGAATCAAACTAAAACTCAAAACAACTGAATTTTAAGTAATCCAGTGGTCAAAGAGGAAGTCTCAAGGAAAATAAAAAGTAATACATTGAGCAGAATGAAAATACAACAAATCATAATTTGTGGCACACAGCTAAAGCAGTGCTGAAAGGGAAATTTATAGCACTGAATGTTTATATCTGAAAAGAAGAAAGATCGCAAGTCAGTAACCTAAGTTCCCATCTCAAGAAAATAGAAGAATAAGAGCAAAATAAGCACAAAGGAAGCAGAAGAGAGCAAGTAATACTGATAAGGACAGAAATCAATTAAATTGAAAACAAACACAAACACAATAGAGAAGTCAATCAAAATTTAAAAGTTAGTAAAGGAATACCCCAAAGAACTCTTTGTATATAAATTTGGCAGTTTAGATGAAATGGACCAATTCCTTAAAAACACTAACAATTCTTAACCCGAGATAAAATAGATACTTTTTATAATCCTATAACTTTTAAAGAAAGTAAATAGTACTTAGAAACACTTTGGGATAAGAAAAAAAGCTCCAGACCCAGATGATTTCACTGGTGAATTCTATATATTAAAAGTAGAAATAACGTCGGTTTTACACCATCTATTCCAGAAATAGAGGAGGGGACACTTCCCATCTCATTTTATAAAGCAATTATTATCCTGATAACCAAAATCCAACAAAGATGGTGCAAAAAAATAATGAAAAAAAAAACTACTAAAGACCGATGTTTCTCATGAACTTAAATGTTAAAATTCTCAACAAAATATCAACAAACCAAATCCAACCATGTATAAAATGAATCATACACCTTGACTAAGTGGGATTTACTCTAGGTATATAAAAGTGCTTCAAACACTCATAATTGTATGGGACCACTGTCATATATGTGGTCTGTTGTTGGCTGAAATGTGGTTATGCGGTACATGACTGCATATGGAATCATTTAGAAAACAATATGTTAAAACCACTAGAAAAAGAAAGGATCATTTAATAAATGATAGGTACTTGATGTTAAGCCTTTGGAAAATAAATAATGGTAGAGAAAATAAATCAATATGCAAATATACCACATTAATGGGCTAAAGAATAAAAATTGTATGATCATATTAGTTAATTTAGAGAAAGCATTTAATAGGATACTATACTCATTCATGAGAAAAATTATCGGCAAGTAAAAGTAGAGTGGAATTACCTCAACTTGATAAAAAGCATACAGCTAACCTTATACTACATTATGAAAGACTGAATGCTTTCTTTTTAATATCGGGGCTAAGGCAAGACTGTCCACTCCTATCTAATATCATATTGGAAGTCATATCTAGTGCAGCAGGAAAGAAAAAATAAAAGGCAGATTGGAAAGGAGGAAATAAAACTTTCCCTATTTTCAGGTAATGTGTGTGTTTGTAGAAAATCCTAAGCAATCTAAAAAAAAAAAAAAACCCAGAAATCTGCTAGAACTAGTGAGTTTAGCAAGGTAGAAGGTTACCAAAGTCCATACACAAAAATTAGTCATATTCCTATATCCTAGCAATGAGCAATTACAAACCAAAATTAAAAACACAGCACAATTTATAATTGCTCCAAACATAATGAGATGACCATATATAAATTTAACAAAATGTCCACAGGATCTATATGTGAAAACTACAGAACACTGATGTATAAAATAAAAGACCTAAATAAAATGGAGAGACACACTGTGTTCATGGACTAGAAGACTCAATCTAGTAAAGATTTCAGTTCTCCTCGAATTTCCCTGTAGATTTATTGAAATTCTAATTCCAGCAGGATTTTTGTAGATACAGACAATATGATTCTAAAATTTATATTGAAAAACAAAGGAACTAGAATAGTTAAGTATAAACATTTAACAGTGCGTAGGGGTGAGCTCTGGAGTCAGACTTCCTAGGTTTGAATACCAGCTCCACCACTTACTAGTTATGTGAACTTAGGCAAGTCACTTAAACTTTCTTTACTTTAGTTTTCTCATCTGTAAAATAGGAATAATATTAATGCCTATCTGGCCAGGCATGGTGGTTCACACCTGTAATCCTAGCACTTTGGGAGGCCGAGGCAGGAGGATCACTTGAGCTCAAGAGTTTGAGACCAGCCTGAGCAAGAGTGAGACCCCATCTCTACAAAAAATAATAATTAAAAAAATGCCTATCTCATAAGAGTTGTGAAGATTAAATTCTTTAGTATATGCAAAGCATTTAGAACAGTAACTGGCACATAGTAAGCCCTTAGCAAACGTTAGCTCTTGTTATTACTAGCTCTTACTTGTGAGTAATTCAAGAAGTCCTGTACTCATAATCTTAGCTTCTTTTGAAAGTGAACTAAAATGTTGTCTTTGCCTAAAATATTTCTTTTTGTTGTTTGGTTTTAGATGTAGCAAAGAGACCTTGTAAGACATACCAAAGAACTTCTACATAATTAAGAACTTTAAAAAGAGAGAAATTTGATAGAAAGCAAACATTGTTTCTTGAATTTAATTCTCTTCCAAACATTTCTCTCAATTTTTTCCTTTAAATAAGTCCTGAATATTTTTATCAACATATAAACTTCAGAACAATTTATTTCATAGTGTTCAAAATCTTATTTTAGGCTATTGTATTTTGGGACTTTTCAAAAGCTATTCCTAGTAATCACAATTCTCCTTTTCCATTTATAGGTCACCATTTGCTGCTGTTACAGACTATTCAGTTACAAGGAATAATGTCATACAGCTCTGCCTGGAATTAACAACAATCGTGCAACAGGTATTGGCTGACAAACTAGTCTTCTGTCAGTTTATTGGCAATTTCGTATTCCAACAATGAGAAGTATCCCATTTACCAAGAGTTTGTAAGATGCTTGTTTGTAAGGTTCTTATTCATAGACAAATGGTTCTAAAGAAACCAAATACATAATTATTTATTGGGAAACTATGCATATAGCTCAATTAACTTACCAGAAGATATAAAAGGAATCTGAACCTATAAATATATCATTATAATAGGATCATAATGACTGTTAGTCTCACACTTTCAATGGGGATGACTAAAGTATATTGCCTTTCACAAAATTAAATTACCCCCCTTAGATAACAATCTCAGATTTTTGCTCTAAGACACTATTAGTGTCACTTATGTATGTACACAAACAAACAAATCTGCATAATAGCTTTTAACAATGTAGTCTAATTACCTGAACTGATTTTTCACTTTGAATATTATCTAAGCCGGGGACTCTAAAATCAGATGCCTTCAAGGGGCCAGCAGCTAATCTAAATGTTTGAATCAGGCCTAATATAAGATAAGGAGAAATGGTAGAGACTGGGGTGAATTGACTAGTACATATACTGCAAAAATATATTTAAATCTAATAACAACACACATCTGAGAAATCTGAGGCTTGCAACCAGCACTCTGTGTATCAGTCTATTGCTACTGCTGCTTTCTCAGGGTGCCATGTTTTAATGATATAGAAATAGGGAAAGCAGAGGATAATATATGATGATGCAAAAGATTATTGAATAAATTAGGAAAATTTATTATTTAATTTATCCTTCTCTCCTTCATTACCAGGAATAATTTCGAGTTTCTTATATTGCCTATATTTCCTCAAAGAAATAAGAAATTTTATTAATATAGATTTAAATCCTTCAGCATATTTTTTGTTGTATAGATTTTACTTGGATCATCTCTCTGAAACTTCAGGTTTTAAGATGTTTTTCTATAATGAAACCTTAGAGTAATTTTGTGACTTTCAATTGTGGAACACATTACACATTATATCATGGCAATGGAAAGTCAGCAACTTATTGCTGTTTAGTTAAAGAGACATTCATCAAGATGGTAGATATTTTATGAGCTTTGAAGTATCCTAACAGTCTTACTGTATGTCTTCATATTTGGTATCAGTAACTTTCATTTCTGAATTTCAAAGATCTCAACTGGATAGTAGGGAGAAGAATGGCATTTTAGGGCAAGGGTCAGCAAATGCTTTCTGTAAAAGGCCAGATAGTAAATATTTAAGGCCTTGTGAGCTATACAATATCTGTTGCAACTACTCAACTCTGTAGTTCTGTTTGTCATATATTGTTCTAGGGTGCAGAGGCAAAAGAGCAATAATATAATCTATGGATAATTTGTCTTATAGTTCTGAATTTTCCATAGCATTTCCTTAAAAAAATCAATTTTCTAAAGCTTCATTTCTCTTACAGGCATTAAACTTGACAAGATTTGAGATGTGGATAACAGATTATTAGTTTCTTCCCTTTTATTATGAGAGAAAGAAATTCTGATTTAAAGGGTACCTATTACACAGTATTTGTACAATGATCATTCCTCATCTTTTAATATTGGGTATGTGCTCTGTAGCAACCTATATACAAACAATATTAATAATTATTACTCTTATTATTTGCTACATAAGATCTGTGATAACCATTTTGTATGTGTTTTTTGAGTATTTTCATTTATACATGCAACCCAACACAATTGAAATACATGGAACTAAATGGATGAATTAAAAGTTTATTTTCAACTTTTTTATAAATGAGAAACTTACTTCTATGAGAAAGCAAGCAATATGATGTCAACTTCCAATATAATTTCAAGCATAACAGAAAAGTGTGTGTTTTTCATTTTTCATGTCCCTTCCAAACATCTGGAACTGGATGACCAGTTTTAGGTTTACTTTTGAGTAATTGGCCACCACTTTGTTGCCTTATAAATCAAGACTACAATTCTAACTAGCAACCATGTTAAGTTTTCTTGAAAATCTTGAAGGAGGGTATCAGGGGATTTATTGCTACTTAATTCATACATACCTAGTGTTTTCCTATATCAAAAAGGGATAAGCAAAATGATCTTGGGGAAAAAAACTCCCTTTCTTTTAACTTTTACATATAGAGTGAGATCAGAAATGTAGAATTTTCTATGTTTAGGACTCACAGGCTCCAGAGGATACCTTTGTCACTCTAACCTTTAGTCGTTACATTAGGAAGAATGGCTGAAATAATTTTCAATGAATTAAGATCTTCTGTAGAAACATATGCAGTGGTGGAAGTGCAATTTGTGTCAGATATGACTAGCCCACACATACTGGGATTTTAAGAACCTACCATCTGACTAGTACGTGATTTAGTTTTTGTTTGTCTCCAAAATGTATGAATACCTGCTTTTGACAACTACTTCATAGGAAACATAACCCATTCTGATATTGCCCTCAGAGGGTGGTTCATGCTCTCAACAGTACCTTTTGACAACTAACTGCACTATTTGACTCAACATTCTCTTAGAAATATTATATTAAGGCAGTAATGGATTTAAGTTTGCTTCTTACAGGCCAGGAAATATTAGGAAAGAGAGAGATGCTTTAATAGGTTGAACTGTAAGTATTTTGACCAAACACAGAATTATTGAAATACTCCACATATACTCTGGACTAGAAGGACTTTCTGTGCTCTCTGCCCACTATGTACTGTACTCTATTTTGAAGAGGATGCCGTGCCCTTCTTAGGACATTTTGCTCTTTCATTACCTATTTTTGTTTTTTAAAGCTAATGACATTTGTCACAGTTACTTCTACCTCATTCTCATTTTCCCATCACATGTTGTATTCAATGTTATCAGCTTTAAGATGCTTTTGAACAAAATCTTCTATACAGGAATGTTTTTGGTTCTTGTCTTGCCCACCCCATCCCAACTTGCACATGGCTTGATATCTCAATTCTTACTTAACTAGGTCTTTCTGTTGTACTTTGAAGGAAATATTAGCTTTCTCCTAATAAAACATGTCTTCATGACATCCTGATTTAATCTATTTACAAGTATAGAATCAGTCACTTACAGAGTATTCATTCCAAATCCCACCTCCAGTTTTTTCACTTTAGCAATTGTCCACTGTTTCTAAGTTGACTACAAACTCTTATCTTTGAAATTCAAAGGACTCCACAAATGGCCCTAACATAATTTCAATTTTGTCTTCCAGTACTCCCATGTATCTTAATTGTACTATAGTTCACATGGATGACTTATCGCTAGTAAAATAGGTCATGCAGTTTCTCTTTTTATGTTGTGAGGCCTCTGCAGAATATTATGTCCCGTATTTCAAAGACTTTAGGGCATGCCACCTTTTTCATGAAACTTTTCCTATTTCCCACAACTATTTATACCTTCTCCCTACCTTTACCATTTATAGTTAATGTAATTATTGATATGGTTGGGATTAAATATAACACCTTGGTGTTTGTCTTCTATTTTTCTGGCTATTCCTTGTTCTCATTTCATTTTTTCCATATTTCTAAATACTTTTAGATTGTTCCTTATGATTCCATTTGTCCTTTTTCTTGACTTATTAGCTATAATTCTTTGTCATGTGGACAGAGATAGAGTCCCTTAACCTTACTTTGCATAGCACTTCACATCTTTTCTATGATAGCTATAGAATAATAACTGTGAATAATAATTATATGACTTCAATGATAAACTCCTTGAAGACAGGAACAATGTCTTACTAATTTTCATGTATAGTAGATATTCATTACATATTTCTTAAAATAAATTGACCTAAGCCCAGTTATCACCTGTGGTTAGCACATACTTGTTTGTACCCTTCTAAGAAAAATTTGCATTTGCAATTAAGTGCTTGAATTGTGATTCATTTTTATTTCCTCTTCCATGTAAAAGCTTCAGTTCTATCTATGCTCTTCATTATATAAAGAATCCCAGATACCCATCCCTTTAATTATCAATTTATTCATTAGTTAAAATAACAGTATTGATACTCATAACCACTTTCCAAGGCAAAATGAAAGTGAACAAAACTTTCTGAAACACTATGCAAATATATAATGCTAACAAAACATATATTTTACAGGAAATTTTATTATAGGCATGATATATTAGTGCTTATAAATCATCTTCTAAATAGCCTAATTTTTTTCGGCTGTTACATAATGTCTCTTTTCAGTACCAAGTTTTTCCGGGATCTGTGGTCTGTTGCTACCTGTAATAGCAGTAGGAATGTAGATTGATAGATGAAATAAAGAAATAAAATAGTTGTTTCTTTATGGTGAAACTACAGGTGATTTTCTTTAGACTCTACTTTTCTATATTTTCCAAATGAATTTTTATTTTTTGAAATAAATTTGAGTTACCAGAAAAATGGAAAGATGAATGTTATGTACATTGAAGAAATGCTGCTTTAAATTTGATAAAAGAACACTGTATAGACAAATAGTTGAATTATATTTATTTATTTTAAAGATAGAGTCTTACTGTAAATGCTTTGTAGTTTTCCTCCAATAAAAAAAGAAAGAAAGGGAAAAAAAAAAAAAAGATAGAGTCTTGCTCTGTTGCCCAGGCTCAAGTGCAGTGGCATCATCATAGCTCACTGTAGCCTCAAACTCCTGGGCTCAAGCAGTCTTCCTGCCTCAGCCTCCCAAGTACCTGGAATTACAGGAGTGAGCTACCACGGCTGGCCTTGAATTATATTTTAAAATGAATTATGTAGCTTAAAAACAGTTAATGTCCATCTAATCAACTAATTTAGTCATTATATACATACTAATCACTGCATTTTATTGGAATTGTTTGAAGTATCTGAAGATAAAAATTAAACTTAAGCTGCCAGTAAAAGAGGCCAATTTGAATAAGTAAGGTGTAGACTTTTTAAAAAAATATCTAGGGCATGCATTTATTACTAGGCTTTCAAGAAATCTCATCTGAACAGTTATGATGATGGTTATGCTTTGAAATATGCTGCGCTTCAAATTATTTTTCACTCAACTTTAATTATTTTTATTCCCTTTGCAGCAAGATGAGATGATCAATATCTAAAAATAATCTGTCACAAATGGCTTTTACCCCTTCTTAACACAAAGGGGTGGTACTATGAAGTAAATGGAAAGTGCTTCTTGAAATTGGCCACTTATATTTAAAATAATGCTAAAATTAGGGGATAAGGATGTCAGTTTCTTTTTTAAAAACCTCCATTTGGAGGAATTTATTTAATCTATATTTATTTTACTTTTTCCCAGTTGTGATGGATTTGGATCATTGTATTTGAAGCCTTTTAAAGAGATTTTTCCCCCAGCACTTTCTTCCCCACATAAGGTTGATTATAATAACACTTTTGAGAAAAAAAGGGAAACTGATTTTTAAATCTTAAATGGAAAGAATTCTCACGAAGAACTGAAGCTTCATTTAGAGCACTGTCAGCAACTGAATCAGAAAAATGAGACAGGTACCCACGCACTACTTGTCAGCATTGAAATAATTGCCATGATGCCTGCCTTAATGGATATCAGCTTAAACTGAAATTATTCTACTGTACCATTTTTATATTTTCCACTTCAAACACAAAAGTGATGAATTAGATTGTCACTAGTTAAGAAATGAGCACAAAAGTGTCAGTTTGCAAGGTAAAACTATAGTGAAGCTTAGAATACTTGGGGCAAGAGACAGGAGTGGGGACAATGAGTCTGGGGAGACTTGAGACTCGGCTCTGTTGCCTCATGATCCTTTCACATTGGACAAGCCATGTCATTGCTTAACAGAAATAATTACATCTACCTCAAAGTTATTGTGAAAAACAAATGTATTTTAAAATAGTTCATGAATATGAAGTGAAAAACAAAAAGGAAAGTGAATAATATTATTTATAAAATGGGTGAGGAATAAAGAGATTAGATAAAAGAAAGTAGAATAAGAACTTTGTTTTAAATGTACAGAGATTTTTTTCCCTCCATTTGGTGTTTGTTAGTTTTCTTGAGCTGCATTTATAGTGAAATCCGAATTACATGCTGAGGGAAAAATTTCAGCATGTTGTGGAACATTTTAAATCAGATTTTGAAATGTTAAATACAGAGTGAAAACTTTCTTTTCAAATTCAAGTGTCAACAATAGGCTTTACCTGAACCAGTCCCCTCTAAACTGTATTTATTAAAATCTCTTTCTGCTTTCTTAAGGGCTTGCTCATTTTTCAACCATTTTAAATCCATTTTCCATGTCTTTGGGTATTATTGCTTGTCTGAATAGTATAGGAAACATTTTATAGAAAACTATAAAGAACAGCTATAATCATCCCAACCTAATTACACAGAAACAGCTAGTGATGTTGCTTTGGTCTTTCCTATAATAAATGTCTTTACTTAAGTTGTTATTCTGATTTTCTGACAGTTCATTTGTTTTACTTTGTTCCATATTTACCTGTCAGATGTATTTTGTTTCTTTCTATATCTTTAAGAAAACAGAAAAAATATTCTTCAGAGGTCAATATTGAAAATGTTTATTTTTGATGAGCGACCTTCCCTAAATTATGTGTATGTGCTTTCTAATCACTTTAACAAAAGTGATTTATAACATTATAATTTTAAATACAAAAAATAAAAATAAATAATTTATGAACTACTCTCTAAATCTTCATTTTAAAATAAAAATATAAATGAGCATATTGAGTGTATAGCCCCTTTTAAATGTATTCCTACTAAAATTTAATTTAACTACTTCATCTGTTTTATCTTAATCAGGTTGTTATTTACTCAAGGTAAATTCTTGAGAGAAAATAAGAGTTTTTTAGGATTTATGGAATTAGTATTTGTGGTTTAAATTCTTAGAGTACATATTCATAATTACTTTTTAAAAGATTATAGAATTTTGTTAAAATTATGGAAGTAATTATAAAAGTTTCATTAAGGATTTATTTAAGGAAATTTGGCCTGAAGGTTTATCGAGTATAGCTGTCACATTTAATTATATACCTTCTATATGAAAAGTACCTCCTTTACCTTTTTGGTTGACATTTAATATTATTTATGCTTACATTTTATGGCAAAATAATATAGTAGTCTTTGAAATGAAGTAGATCTGAGTTCATCATCCTGGCTTTGGTTTTCAACAACCAGTTATAAACTCGAACAAATTTTACTTCATATCTCTGATGCTCTTTGTCTTTATCTGTAAAAGTGAATCCCGCCCATGTTAGATTATTGTAGGGTTGTTTTGAAGATTAGAAATTTAGCCCTGGCATTTAGTGAGAGCTTAAAAAGTCTCCGTTAGAGTTATCTTATATAGCAAAAGAGCCTTTGGAAATGCTAAACTCAACTAGTTTCTTGCTCCACAGAAAATTTCAAGGGTTGATGCTCTGCTTACTTTTGGTATTGAGTGGCAATGAAGAAAGACCTATTTCTAAAATGAGTGATTTTTTTAAAAAAGAATTTTGGTTTAACTTAGGATATTCTTTAGATTTTAATGCAAATTGATTGCTCTGCTTCATATTCTGGAAGATATTTTGAAACATATGTGTTCAAATGTAATGCAGAAATTAATTTTGATTACCTGGGAACTTACCGTTCCTACCCACATATTCAAATAACCTAGAGTTAAAAATAGAAAACTCAAAACATATAAAGGTGAGAGGCCAGTGTATAGTAGTCAATCATATAGAATGTGTGTTTTAAAAGGCATATTATATTAAGATCCAAGTAGTAGTTAAATACATGTAAAGATGTAAAGTGGGTACATAAATTTTGCTGAAGTAGGCAGAATGTATATGCTATGGTTCATGTAGTAAGTGTTAAAAAATATAAAGCCCAGCCAAGATAGCCTCATAGTCATTTTAAATACAACTTTAAATATTACTTTTACTGTATTCTCAGGGTTAGTGTTTAAGTCTTCCTGAATCAGACATTCTAGGTGACCTGAAAATTGGATTGGGGCTCTTGGGATCAAAACTGGGACATTTAAGACCAAAAACCAGGACAAGTTTTATATGTAATTTTTAAGCACTATGAATTATATTACTTAGCACACACATTGAAGACAATATAAAAGGTGATTCTGTTTTTTCAGTTCCTTTTTTTTCTCTTTTAGTTGACACATAATAATTATAGATATTTATGGGATACAGAGTGATATTTTGATAACATGGATATACAGTGCACAATGATCAAATCAGGGTAATTAGCATATCTGTCACCTCAAACATTTATTATTTCTCTGTGTTGGGAACATTTTAAATGCTCTCTTCTAGCTATTTGAAAATATGCAATAAATTATTGTTAACTGTAGTCACCTTACAGTGCTACAGAACACTAGAACTTATTTCTATCTAGCTGTAATTTTGTATCCATTAACCAACCTCTCCCTATCCTCCCCTCCCCCCTATCCTTCCCAGCCTTTAATAACCAAAATTCAATTACTTCTATGAGCAAAACTTTTTTTTTGCTCTCACATATGAGTGAGAATGTACAATATTTATCTTTCTGTGCCTGACTTATTTTGCTTAACATAATGTCCTCCAGGCTCATCCATGTTGCCTTGAATTGCAGAATTTCATTCTTTCTTATGGCTGAATAGTGTTCCATTTTGTCTTTATCCATTCATTTGTTGATGGACATTTAGGTTGATCCCATATCTTGACTATTGTGAATAGTGCTGCAATAAACATGGGGGCGTAGGTATTCCTTTGATATACCGATTTCCTTTCTTTTGGACAAATACACAGTAGTGGCATTTCTGGATCACATAGTAGTTCTATTTTTAGTTTGAGAAGCCCCCATACTATTTTCCATAATGGCTGTACTAATTTATATATCCACCAACACTATTTTTTCACTTTCTATTTAAACAAATAATACTTTTTCAGTTCAGTGCGATTATACTTTATCCTTTAAGTTTTCTTCAGCTGTTTTAATCATGAAGCAATACTAATATCTTTTAAAATTTTCAATATAGTACTCATATAGTAGATCAGAAGTTAGATATAGAACTAGAGATAATATCCAGATAACTTGAAGACTTTTTTCATAAAGACAAATATAAAAACTAAAAATATAGTGTTAATCAGTCATTAGGGGTCTCAATAGGGGGACGGAATTCCTCTAAAACTGATTTATGTGATTAACTGTACATCTCGGTAAATTAACTAAAAATCATTTAATTGTCCACTTAAAATGGAGTAAAGGCATGATATGTAAAGTATACTTCAATAAAGAAAAAAAACTAAAAATATATAGAATTTGCAAATCAGAGGGGATATTACATATGAATGCCTATATGTTCTCAAAGGTCTGTGTTTGAGAATATTATAATCAAAATAGATATAAATATACATAAGAAATCATCATTAATGATATAAAAAACCTTGATTATTGGCAGATGCATGTTTTCTGAAGGCTCAGAATGAAGAAATAAGAGTGATGAAATCATTATATGCTAAGACAGTGGCAAAGGAGTATTCATAACATTGGGGCATAGTAATTTATTATTCTTCCAGCTTTGTGACACTGGCTTGACTTGTGAACAAAAACTCAAAGACTTACTGTATATTATATTAAAAGGAATGCTGAAATAGATTGTTCTCAAAGGTTTATTCCTTTACATACCTAGACTACATTGCATGTTATCTGAATCAGCATGCCAAAACACTTAAAAAATATAGATAGTATCACCATCAGTATTAACAGAAGGAGTGTAATATACTAATTAAGTTCTTTTACTTAGCAAATGACAAGATACTGTTTCTCAGATATCTGCCTTCTTCACTGTATTACATTTTAAAATTTGTATAATTTTTATATATACAAAAAATCCATATAACATATATAACATATATGTATGTTATGAAGCAAAATAATAAAACAGATACTCATGAGTCTGCCTGCTAATAACTAGAGCATTACCAATATTGTTTTATTTACTATTGAGCTGCTCTCCCATCTCATCAGCCTGCCGCCTCTCAAGGTGTTTATCATTTCATTTTTTTTCTTAAAATAGTGTCATGTACTTCTCTAAACATCTCATTTAATTATGCTTGTCTTTGATGTTTATAAAAAATTATATCACTGTTATTTTACTTGACTTGATGTATTTCTGAATCGATTCATGTTTTGCTCTATAGCTGTAGCTCATTCACTTTTACCACGTTTAATATTGCATTTTGTGCATTGTATACATACCCTAATATGTTTATCCATTCTCCTGACCATGGACATTTGGGTATATACCTATAGTTAAGTACATACTTCGGAGTGCAGTTACTAGGTTATGCACTATGCACATGCACATCTTTACAATTGTGCCATATCATGTTCTCAAAATTGTATTGCTTATTATGTCTTGTACTTTCATTATCTTCGTACTCTCTGAATTACTGTGTTTTGTCATAATTCTTATTATTGCAGTTCATCTTTCAAGAGACTTTTATAATTTATTACAAAGACCCTAAGAAGGGAGAACTTGTGCCGATATTCCTATATTACGTATAGGGAAACCGATGTAGAAAGGTGGGTTGGGCGATCTTGATCCTCATGGGTGATAAAATAAACTTCAGAAGAGAGTCCCCAATATGCTATCATTTGTGGTGTACTGTGATTACTATTTTTAAAGAATCAAGCCAAAAGTAATACCAATTCATTTAAGAAAGGATTTGCTGTGACAGACTTGGTGAAAGCAGGAATAAGCTTCATGCACCTCCTTGTTTACAGTGCCTGGCAAATAAGTGTTTGTTGAAAGAATGTAATAATTCAATTTTGCCTTGAAAGTTCACCAAAAAGCTTATAGAAATTTTAATTTTGCTCCTGTAACTCACTGTGATGCTGATGAGGACCTAAAAGAGAACTAAATGGAAAACATATTCTTCAAAGTTGGTGAAATCTATATATAGCATGATTATTAAAAATACAACAACAAAGCCGGGCGCGGTGGCTCACGCCTGTAATCCTAGCACTCTGGGAGGCTGAGGCGGGCGGATCGCTCAAGGTCAGGAGTTCGAAACCAGCCTGAGCAAGAGTGAGACCCCGTCTCTACTATACATAGAAAGAAAGAAATTAA
>CAUYRT010031237.1:0-57843 GCA_963574885.1 Lepilemur ruficaudatus
TATCAATGTTTGAATTGCAAGGACTGTAGACATGATTTTACCTTTTGTGCATTCATTCAACAGGTAGTAATAGATATTGATTGTGCCTCCTGTGTGCTAGGCATGGAGGTTGTACTAGGGAAGAGATAGAAAAAGACCTACAGTGCAGGGGGAGGAGAAGAAATTAAATGAATGGATTTTTAAAAAATATTAAGAAGACAATTTTATGTAGAGATAAGCACCCTAAAGACAATATAATACTGTAATGAAATGGAGAGTTGCTCTTGGAGTGAGAAGAGGTATCTGCTCTCACAGGATATGGAGGGAAGTCTCAATTCTGACATTTATTTGTGACACTAGGCAAGATATTTAACCTCTCCTGTATTCAATTTCCTTTTCTGTAAATAAGCAGCAGCTTTTTGCTGGCACTGGGTAAGCATTGGCATTCATCATCTCATATACTTCTTAAATAACCTTTTATATTGGATACTATCAATATCCACATTGTAGGGATGAGGAACCTGAAGCATAAAAATTATTAAGTAATTGTCCCAAGATTATTCAACTAATGTGTGTTGGAGCTAGAGATACAATGGAAGCCTATGGTCTAAAGAATTTTGCTACATTGCCTCCCTACAGGGGGATGTTAAAAATCTTGATGGGTTCCAATAAGAATTAAATGAGAACACATATGTAAATCTTCTGGTACAATAACTTCCTTATCTTAGACACTCAGCCAGATGTATTCAGTGTAGAAAATTGTGAGTTCGGGAGACATAATCTGAAATTGCAGGGGAGTCTATCCACAAGATAAAACTCTATATTTTTATGAGGTGTAATTTACAATTTGAATGGCAGATTTCAAATATTATCATAAATATCCATGTTATAGCATGTTTCTTAGTATTCATGGAAAATTAGTGTATTACAGCGTCATATTGGGAGGTTGGGAGGCATGTTATCACACAGGGAGAGGATACCACACAGTGTTCCCTACGGTGGCTCATTTTTTTCCATCATTGACACTTCCTCCCACTTTTCAGGATATTTCTACACAATTTTTTTCTTTTTATTTGAGACAGAGTCTCACTCTGTTGCCTGGGCTAGAGTGCCATGGCGTTAGCCTAGCTCACAGCAACCTCAAACTCCTGGCCTCAAGCGATCCTTCTGTCTCAGCCTCCCGAGTAGCTGGGACTACAGGCATGTGCCACTACGCCTGGCTAATTTTTTCTATATATTTTTAGTTGGTCAATTAATTTCTTTCTATTTTAGTAGAGATGGGGTCTCGCTCTTGCGCAGGCTGGTTTTGAACTCCTGGCCTTGAGCAATCCGCCCGCCTCAGCCTCCCAGAGTGCTAGGATTACAGGCGTGAGCCACCACGCCCAGCCTATTTCTACACAATTAAGGACACACAGTCTTACTTAACAGAGAAAAACCACCTGTCCTCTGCAACAAGGACAAGCTTTATTTCCAAGGTATCTTGTTAGCCTAAATCATCTCATATATTTGTCATTTTGAAGTCAATCACCTTTACATCTTCTGGGCAAAAGATAAGAAAGCAGGGAATCCTCCTGAATCCTCTCTCCCATGAGTACTGCAATGGGAAGGTACTGACTGGTTCAGAAATGGGCGGCTCCCATTGCAAGTGGATTTCCCCACAGCTCAACCCATAAGTAACACAGGCGCCAGCAGGGAGGCCAGTGTAAACCTCACAAAGCATTTCAGAGACACCAGGTGGCGGTGCTTCAGCAGAGATCACTTTACTTTTGGACATGTGGGCTATGCTGGAGCCTGACTCTCAAAGAAGGAAAATAGAAAGGGTTAGAGAAAAAGGCTTCATAAAGAGGTGATGTTTGAGTAAAGACGTAAAGGAAGTTCAGAGGTACACTATGAAGATATTTGGTGGAATAGCATTACAGGCAGAGAGATCAAAGGAAAGGGGCAAACGTCCTGATGTGGAAACATGCTGGCAGTGTTTAAGGATCAATATCCCCTCTTTCCCTCTAGCATCTTAGACTCCCAGAACATCATTGTAGGAAAGACTCGCTCACTATTCCGATTGTTAGGGTCAGTTGATGGTTTCCTCATCTATTGATCCTAAGGCAATTTGTACCTAGTTTTGTCACCCTCATGGAGACAGCCAGCTCACAGTTCTGGGGCAAATGCTTCTCCGTAGTCCAAATCTTGCTCTTTAGGAGCCTTCTAAGATGCTACACTCTGACTGGCAGAAGTTTGACATGTTTTCCAAAGTTAGGGAAAGTTATGTCTCATTTCCCCAATATAAAACAAAGGGGAACAATAAAACATATCTCATAGGTAATGAAAGAGAAAAGTGTGATACAGTGCCTGAACTTTATAATACTTAATAGATGTGAACTTTCTTTCTTTCTTTCTTTTTTTTTTTTGGTAAAACCTGCGTTTCCTTCATTGTCCAGGTCTGTGGCCCATTACTGTTTCCTCTTCTCTGCCCATAGTTTCAGTGATGGAAGTTTCTAAAACACTTACTCAACCATCCCTTTCCCTTGAGGTAGTCATTATCTTTCTCTATCCTGTTGGGCGTTACTTCCTCCTGGATACATAAACACATTTGGGATGCTTAAGGGACCCAGGTAGAATACTCAAATGGGGTTTTATTTTCATTTCCCTAATGAGTAATGATAGCAACTCTTTTTTATGCTTATTATTTAATACTATTCAATATTATATTTCTATATCATATTTCTGAAGTAACTCTTCAAAGTTTTGCCATTTCTATTGGTTGTTTCATTTAAGAAGTGAAACTGCCATTTTACATTACTGTGGGGCAGGTTTTTTCACCTTTGGACAACATTATACGTTTTCTGTATGATCTATTTTAAGTCAAAATTCAAGTATTAGAAGACAGTTGCTCTGAACACCTGTTCTCAAATGAGATAGAAGGAGGTTTTACATAGAATTCAATCTTGTGATCCGTACCACAGGTTAAGTCCACAGACCACAGTCACCACCATTTCTTGCCTAGGATCTGCAGATGTGCATTTCAGGTTGGCTTCCCCAGCATGGGCTGGGGTTCTGTCTCTTATTGAGCTCTGGGGTTTTTGTTTTGCCTTTACTATCACTTCAAACACTGTGCATCCCAGAGAGCACAGAAATACTTTGCTGAATCTTCCAGCTCTAAGGCTGAAATGGTCAAGTTGATGGACTTAGAATGTCTCCAGAAGTTGACAGAATAGCGACCATCATTTTCATTTGGATTACCAGAATACTGGCGAAGAAGGAAAATCATCTCTTTGCTGGGAAGTTGCTTGTACCAATAAATATAGTATTGACTCACGCTCGTTTCATACTGGCAGTTCAGGGTGACAGCCTGCCCCACTGTAGTGGTTCTGGCTGTCTTGGCTTGTGTAACTTTCTGGGCTACAGTGGATCCTGTGGGAAAAATCACAAAACACAGTTGATCCTCTGATGTAGTGAATAAAATGTTGTAAGATTTAGAATAATTTAGACCTGAAGACAAACCAAATTGAAATCTTAGTATGCTCACTTTTCTCTAATTTCCCCTTTTCCCCTAAAGTGCATGAGAAGTTCCACATGCCTGTGTGCAACCCTCTCATTCTTAGCATTCTTACCCATGTTTGGAACCATCCATACCAGAGTAGCTGAAGGCCAGGCATATCCACAGCAGGCTGAAGGGTGGCATGTGGCATGTATCGCCCTGCACAAATGTGCTTCCTGGGACCTGAAGCTCTGGGTTCACTGTCTCTGAGTGCCCAGCAGTGTTTATGTGAAGTTCCTGTGCTCTGATATCACTTCCCCACACAGGAAATTGGGTTTCTCATGTTCATAGACACGTGGTCTATGCACAGAGAGGAGAAACTGTGACTGGCTAACCCCAAATGTTTACTTTGCCTACTTGTCCTTTCTTGGTTATTAAATTAGATAGTACCTAGAGAAGAGGCATGGAAAAAGCAATTCATACTGAAGGCTGGAACTGCGGGGAACTGCAGCTGACATACGTTGATTTTATTCAGTTGAATAATTCTGGGGTCTGTTTAAAGTAGAATTTATAATGAGCCATGAACCCTCTTTGTCAGTTACTTACTTGTCATTCATGCAGCATATATGTGCTTTTCTTTATCCAGTATCTAATGAAATCTAAAAGAAAAATATTCATGGATCTTTGGCTTTGTTTGTGACAGGCAATCCTATCCTTTACAGTTACTATGTTTCTGCCTCCTTACTGAGTTCAGGACTCTACTTACATTCTACAATAAATAAAGCCACTTCAAAATTAAATGGTAAAAATCAGTCCTTGTGACATTCAAGAGCTATTTAATTATTTGTATTTTTATCAAATTATCACAGAAATAAAATTTAATCCTTCAAAATCTGACATTGAGTTTGATTTATTAGACTAGGATCAGGATATTCAGTCCTGGTGCCCTCACAAGTAGCATTGAACTTAATTAGATCATATGCCCTAGAATTGTCTTGATGTCACATTTTCTATCCCATTGATCCAAAGTATTCAATCTCCATGTTAAATTCTGCATCTGCACAGTTTTTCCATCTGTAAAATAAAGTCATGATAAGCATGCCAGATCTCTCTGTGATATAACGTCATTATCTACTCTTACAGAGTGGGATAGTCTACCAGCACTTTGAGCATGCAAAATCACTGTAATTGGGAACAGAATTTTTTGTATGCTTTTATGTGATCAAGTGGAATTTAGCTGTTAATCTTTTAAGTTGTTTAATTTTCTTCTTCTTCTTTTTTTTTTGAGACAGAGTCTCACTCTGTTGCTCAGGCTAGAGTGCCGTGGCGTCAGCCTAGCTCACAGCAACCTCAAACTCCTGGGCTCAAGCAATCCTTCTGCCTCACCCTCCTGAGTAGCTGGGACTACAGGCATGCGCCACCATGCCCGGCTAATTTTTTCTATATATTTTTAGTTGGCCAATTAATTTCTTTCTGTTTTTAGTAGAGATGGGGTCTTGCTCTTGCTCAGGCTGGTTTCGGACTCCTGACCTTGAGTGATCCACACGCCTCAGCCTCCCAGAGCGCTAGGATTAGCCACTGTGCCTGGCTGTTTAATTTTCTTAATGGATGAATTAATATAAAGTGATCAAGACACAGCTAGAAAATAAAGTATAAAGAAGATCTCTAAAACATTCCCAGTTCTTTGATACAAATCAAAATAGCATATCAATGAATGGTGCAGGAAAGAGTTTCTCATTACTTGACACAACTGTTTCTCTATCTCATTTCACCTCTGAGTAGGGACAGGCAACCACGCTGTGATTTGCAATTATTTGTACCTAAGCAGATGGAGACCATGAATGCCCACGGCAGCCTGGCAAGCAGCATAATGGCAGGATTCCCTGCTGTTGAATTAGCCCTGCTGTGTACCCTGACAGTAGAGGTACAGGGTTCCTCATGTGCATTTAGCAACTGCCCCTGAAATGTGGTTTCTGGGTGGGTCAAGTTTGAATGTGCCATGACACTGAGTTTAGAAAATTGGGCCAACACTAAACATTCTTTTTCTCTTTCTTGTGATGTAATTAACAAATGACAAATGATTGTATCTGGTTAAGGACAAATATAAAACTTAATATTGAATGGAGTATTAGGAGATTAATCATCTAAAACTTCTAAGTTTAGTAAATCGATCTGTAATAAATCTTAGGGGCTTATCTGAAACAAATTTATTATGAATCATGGCTTTGATTACAAAAAAATTCATCCTGTTTTGAATGTTTTCTTGCTTCCAACTGATTCTAAGGTGAAGTGTGCCCACCAAGTCTTGGGTTCAATACAGGAGACAAAGCAGTCCTCATCTCCCTTCCTTCCTACTTAACCATGAAACTGTGTGAACTGGTAACTTCACAACAGCAAAGCATCTGCTCAGACAAATGAGTTTAAAGAAATTTTGGAGTTCTATAATCTCTCCTGTTGTGTATTAGAGTGTCAATAGTAACAGCAATAAAGATCTATTATTTATAATGTTACTTTTTGGTGCATTTTTCCATAAGTTCCATGCACCTTGGAAATTCAGATATTCAGCCATGTTGTAGCTATGAGTATACGAGTATTGTTTCATGCAATTCTACAATTCTTATTATAGCTATCAGGAAAATAAAACCTTTCATAAAATGCAGTTTTATCAGTGAAAATATTCAAAACTATTAATAGTATAAATGTTGCCCAAAATAAAATTATTTCTCTCTTTGGATATTTAAAGTATGAAGATACTTTTCCAATTTACGGAGAGGCTGGCGGCGGTGGCTCATCCCTATAATCCTAGCACTTTAGGTGGCCAAAGCTGGAGGATTACTTGAGGCTAGGAGTTAGAGATAAATTGACTCTGAAACTTCATGTGGTGAAAGAGTTTGCGTCAAACTACCAAATTGTAAAAAATGTATTTTTGGTGGACCAACCCATAAAGAAACGCAAATGAGAATAATTGAGTAATTCTATGGTAAACTCTCATCAGACTCTCCCTGGTTTCTTTACGGAAATCCCCAAGCTCCCATTCCAAATGAAGACACAGAATCACGCTTGAGGTTCCCAGATCTCCCCAGTTCTTCCTCCCGCTTACAATTCTTGGTAATGGCCCTCCTTTGCTGCTGGTCACAAAATCCAACCTGGGCTCTGTATTCTGTTTTATTCTTTTATATTTCAGTCTGATGAAAGCTACTGCAAGCAGACATAGATACTATTTCAAATTTCTTCTCCAATTTTTCAAACTACTAGAAAAGAAAGTGAAACAAACTTTGAGAGCTACGGGGAGTTCATGTACTGACATCTTGTGGGCACATATCTCATTCTATGAGACAACTTATTTGATTTTTTTAATTTTTCCTTTTTATGTATTGAAAAAGTTTGCATTGTGGACTGGAGGAGGGAGCCTCTGGTGTGTTTATTTCAGGTTGAACATGCTTTCACTTATTAATTAGAGATTTTCCCAATGAAATTTTTATTGGCATTTATCTGTCCTACCAGAATACACCTGGCAGTCATATGCAGTAAGGGTCCCATTCTCCATTCTATGGACTGGTGGAGATAATAAAAACTGTTGCTATCCATTTAAAAATGTATTTTTTGAATTTATGAAGTAATTCTTATGTGAAATAGTGTAGAAAATTATAGAGCAGACACTTTAGTACCTGGCAATGAGAATAAACAAATAAACAAATGTTTAATTTTCCTATTTTCTATAGATTCTTCCCCCTACCCCAACTCCCAAATATTTCAAACAGAGCTAAAATAGTAATCCTTGCTCCTCCTTCTCTCATTCCATAGTAGAAATCATTCTTGGGAAGATTCCATGTGTGACTTTTTAAATTTAACTGATAGAGATATGTATCACAAAACAATGTATTGTATTGTGTTTTTATTTTGAGAGTTCTCATTAATGGTGTCATGCAGCATGTAGCATTCTAACAATTGTTCTTTACATCCAACATTTTCTTTTTAAGAGTCATCTGTGAAAACATGTGTAGAATCACTTCTTTGTTTGTAATAGCTACATACTTCCACTGTATGAATAAACCACTATTTGTTACTCCATATTAATTATACTTATTATTTTTAAGCAGGATTGCAGTGAGCATTTTTGTAAATGCCTCCTAGTTCACACAGTTTAATGTCTTTCATGGAGATACCAGGAATTGTTATTGCGGGATGTGTCTTGTCTTTACCAGTTTAGGCAAATTGTTCTCCTAAGCGGATGTATAGATTGTTCTCTGTGTGGTTGTTTTTCTTCACCCGGAAAAGTATAGTAGACTTATCTTCCTATATTCTTAACACATAAAGTTATCAGATATTTTAATTTTATTGCTGTGATAGAATTTAAATAGTAATTTCTTTTAATTATGATTTCCTTGAGTACTATGGAAGCTGAGGTTTTATATATTCACTGACCAGTCCCCTTTCCTCTTCTTGAATTGCCTTTTATATCCTTACCTGTTTTTAGTTTGGTTGTTTTCTTAATTATTTGAAAGAGTTCCCTGTCTAACCTTTTTAATACTTTCTTGGTTATATCGTTTATGAACACACCCCAGCATGTGTCTTGTTTTTAATTTTGTAGTGGGCACACAGCAGGTTAAAAATTTCACTACAAATTTTTATTTGTAATTGTCAAATACTTTTAATGGTTAAAAATCTATTTAGTTTTTCTATTTCTTCCATGGTTAACTTTTGATACTATATATTTTTCTATGAAATTGTTCTATCTCTTAAAAGTTTTAAAATTTATTGGTTCAAGTTGGACATAATCTAGACATGTCTGCTTTTAACCTCTCCTGTTATTGTTTTCATTAGTTTTCTATTGTTGCTGTAACAAATTACCACAAACTTGGTAACTTAAAACAACAGAAGTACATTCTTTTGCAATTCTGGAGGTCATAAATTCAAATCAGTTTCACTGGGATAAAATCAAGGTGTCAGCAGGTCTGAGTTCCTTCTGGTAGCTATAGGGAATAATCTGTTTTCTTGCCTTTTCCAACTACAAGGATGTCCTCCTTCCCCTATCATGTTGCTTTTTTCTCATTCTTACTCTACTGTCTCCCTTCTATCACGAGCCTTGTGATTACATTGGGTCTACCCATATATTCTAGAATAATCTCCCCAATTCAAGATCCTTGAATTAATCACATCTGCAAAGTCCCCTTTGCCATGTGTTATTCAGTAGAATTGTGTCCTTATAATTCATATCTCCAGTATAATTATGAAGTTGAAGTCATAATCTGCAGTACTGAAGAATGTGAACTTCTTGGGAAAGAGGGTCATTGCTGATATAATTAGTTAAGTTAAAATGAATTCATACTGGAGTAAGGTGGACCCCAATATGACTGGAGTCTTTATGAAAAGAATGTTGTCTCAAGGGACAGAAAGAGACACACAGAGGGAAGATGATGGAAGGTGACATAGGGAAGACATGACCATCTACAAGCTAAGGAATGCTTGAGACTATCATAAACTAGGAGAGAGGTCTGGAATATTCCCTGTGTCCTAGAGGGGGCATGGCTCTATTAACACCTTGTTTATTTTAGTTCTTAAAAAATATTCATCACTGGAGTTTCCTTTTTATTTCTTAGTTTTGTTTGCTATTTGATTAATTTCTGTATTTATCTTTATTTTTTTCATTGAAGTATAATTTATATAGTGAAATAAATGGGTCATAATTATAGAATTAGAGGAATTTTGAAAATTGCAAACAGCCTTGTAAACCACACCACTATCGAGAAATAGGACATTTTTTTCCCTACTCTACCTAAATCCCTGTGTCCCATCCAAACAATTCCCAACCCACTGTTCTACTTTCTTTCACCATGAATTAGTTTGTCTATTCTAGAATTTCACATAAATGAGTTCAAACAGTATATAGCGTGTAGCCTTTTGTGTCTGACCATTTTGCCAGGCATTATAAAATTGAGGTTTATTCATATTATTATGTGCATCAGTGGTTAGGCCATTCTATTGCTGAGTGATATTCCATTGAATGTATATAGCACAATTTATCAATATATCATCTTTTATTTGTGGACATTTTTCTAGTTTATGGCTATTATGAATAAAGCTGCTGTGAACATTCTTGTACAAGTCTCTTTGTGGACATATGTTTTCATTTCCCGTGAGTAAATTCCTGGAACTTGAGTCGTGTGTCATGGTAGATGAATGTTTAATTTTATGAAAATTTGCCTAAGTGATTGCCCAGTTTACAATCCTACCACCGATGTTTAAGAATCTGTTTCACATGCTCACTTTTTATTTTTGAAATAATTTTAATCTTACATAGAAGTTGCAAAATAGATCAGAATTATTTTGCATACTTCCATTTTCTCCTGTGAAAACATGCTACTTAACCATAGTTATGTGACATTATTATTGTGTATCAGTATCAAAACCAGAAAATTAATATTGAGACAATACTCTTTATTAAACTGCCAACTTTATTCTGGCTTACCAGTTTTTACATGCAGCCTTTTTTTTGTTTCATAATTCTATAAAATATTATCACATGATTAGGTTTGTGTGACCCCACTGCAATCAGGATAGAGAACTGTTCCAGTACCCTTAAGAAATTCCTTGTACACACCTTCCCCACCCATAACACCTGGAAACCACTCACTTTTTCTTCATCCTTAAAATTTTTGCATCTTGAAAATGCTATATAAGGAATGGAATCATATATGGAATGTGAAATCCATATATGGATTCCATATATGGATATGGATATATATGGATCCATAAATCCATATATGGATATATATGGAATCATACATAATGTAAAATTTCAGATTAACTTTTTTCACTCCACATAATGCCCTTGAGATTTATACAAGTTGTTGCATGTCCATGCAATAGTCCATTGGTATTTTTATTGATGAATAGTATTCCTTTGTAGGGATGGGTACCACAGTATATTTATTCATTCAGCTAATGAAGCATGAAGTTGCTGAGATCCATGATGTGTTCTCTATATTACTCCCTATCCTGTTTTATACTGCTATACGTAATGAAATGTAAGAATATACCAAAATTTATTTTTCTATTCACCAATGAATGGACACTGGGGTTATTTCCAGTTTGAGGCTGTTGTGTATGGATAAGACTGCCAATATACAGAAGTCTCTGTGTGAATATATGTTTCATTTATTTATTTACTTATTTATTTTTGAGACAAGGTCTAGCTGTGTCACCTAGGCTAGAGTGCCATGGTATAATTACAGCTCACTGCAGCCTCAAATCCTTGGTTTCAAGCCATCCTCCCACCTTAGTGTTCTGAGTAGGTGAGACTATAGGCAGACGACAACACACGCAGCTAACTCTTATTTTTATTTTTTGTAGAGAGGAAGTCTCGCTCTGTTGTCCAGGCTGATCTCCACCTCCTGGTCTCAACCAACCATCCTGACTTGGCCTTCCAAAATGCTGGGATTACTAACCTAAGCCTCTGTGACCTGTGAATATGTGTTTTAATTTATTTTGGATAAATACTTAGGAGAGGAATTTCCGGTCGTGTGTTGAAAGTAATTTGTAAGAAACTGCCAAATGACTTTCCAGTGTCATACTAACTGGCATTCCACCAGCGATGTATAAAAGTCTTAGTTTCCATTGTATACATATACCATATTTTCTTAATCCACTCATGTATCAACGGGCACTTGAGTTGTTTCCACATCCTTGCTATAGTGAATTGTGCTGCCATAAACATTCGAGTGCAGATGTCTTTATTATAGAGTGTCTTTTGTTCCTTTGGGTACATGCCTAATAGTGCTATTGCTGGATCAAATGGTATTTCTATTTTTAGCTCTTTGAGGTATCTCCAAATTCTTTTCCACAGAGGTTGCACTAATTTGCAGTCTCACCAACAGTGTAAGAGTGTTCCTGTCTCTCCACAACCTCGCCAGCATTTATTGTTTTGGGATTTTTTTGATAGAGGCCAATCTCACTGAGGTTAGGTGATATCTTATTGTGGTTTTGATTTGCATTTCTCTAATGATTAGAGATGTTGAGCATTTTTTTATATGTTTACTGGCCATTATTCTGTCTTCTTTTGAAAAATTTCTGTAGAGACAAAGTCTTGCTATGTTGCCCGGGCTGATCTCAAACTCCTGATCTGAAGTGATCCTCCCACCTCAGCCTCCCAAGTGCTAGGTTTATAGGTATGAGTCACCAAGCCCAGCCAGATGAAAATTTTGAAGATATAAGAAATGCCCTGACCTCTGATTTTAAAGGAGTCAGTTCCTACAATCAGGGAGACCATAAGGACATCCCCTATACACCTGCCCCAGATTCTATAGTTTAGCACAATTTGTTAATTCATTCTAGTTACAAATGTAGCATCAAATTTTTGATTATGTTCAGTTTGGGTGTGGGATATCAAACAGTTTGAGTGTCAATTAAGTTTCTATTTCAGTTGGTTGCAATTAAAATGATAAACCTGTTTTCCACAGTAGACATCCACTTGCCCCTGGACTTTACCTCATTGTAAATTCGATAATCACTAAGCTTGAGACAAAATTAAATCAGAAGCCATATAAATATATTTCCTGAGTACTTGACCATTCATGGGTAGTGGTTTACAGAGTTCATTCAGCAGGCAGAGCAAAGACTGAGTCATAATCTCTTAGAGCGTTTAATGTTTTTTCTTGTTACTAAGTTTTGTTCTGTTTCTTTTTTTTTTTTTTTGAAACTGAGACATTAACCATACTCACAATGGCATCTTTTCTGCATTAAAAATGCCAAGAGACATGTGTCACTCTTTATCCTTTTATTTATTTAAGAAGTCAGAATTATGACACACACACACACACAAAAATCAGATTTAAAAGAGATGAGAGGCCGGGCGCGGTGGCTCACGCCTGTAATCCTAGCACTCTGGGAGGCCCAGGTGGGCGGATCTCTCAAGGTCAGTAGTTCAAAACCAGCCTGAGCAAGAGCGAGACCCCGTCTCTACTGAAAATAGAAATTAATTGGCCAACTAAAATAAATACATTTATAGAAAAAATTAGCCGGGCATGGTGGCGCATGCCTGTAGTCCCAGCTACTCGGGAGGCTGAGGCAGAAGGATTGCCTGAGCCCAGGAGTCTGAGGTTGCTGTGAGCTAGGCTGATGCCATGGCACTCACTCTAGCTGGGGCAACAGAGTGAGATTCTGTCTCAAAAAAAAAAAAAAAAAGAGAGATGAGAGAATGGCGTGGTATATAAACCATTCTAAAAGTCTTAGCTTTGAAATTCGTTATATGAATTAGGTTCTAGAACTTACAATGCTAGTTTTAATTCAGTTTTGTGAATGTAAAATAATAAGTGGACTTAGAGAAGTACATATGTGGACATATTTACATTTATAATAAAACTTGTTGCAACTTTGGAAAATTGATAAAAATGTAAAGAAAAACATTGAAATCCTCTAGTATTGCAGCACCCATGATAATCTCCATTAATATTTTGCTGTATTTCTTTCTAATATTGTTTCTAAGTATGCAAGCACTTATATTTTAGAAACTGTAACATTGCTTTTTTAATATAGTTTTGTATCATGTTTCTGCAACATAAATATCACTGAAAGGTGTTCTGGGGATGTAAGGGTTGGATATGGTGTGGTAAAGTCAGTGAATCCACAGGCGAAAACAAGGAGGCTTGGAAGGAAGCAGTTTGTTATACTTACAGGTTCCAGTGAGGGGTCACCGCCTGCCACACAGGACCACAGGAGGAAACACCGGGGTGGTCACATGGCAGGAGCAGGAGCAAGAGGAAAGCTGAGGCCAGATCCTTTATTGAGATTTCCAAGGGAAAGCCAAGGGAGGGCAGGGTGAGCAGTTTAGGACTGGCTAGGTTAAAGAACTCTGGAAGGCTTTGGGGCACAGGGGTAAAATGTCCGGTTTGCCTGGTACCTGGCCCTCAGATGACTTAGGGCAGGGGACAAGGTTTGTTGTGTAAGAGTTTGAGAAGGAGGTGGTTGGGGAAAGGGCTGGGGACTGGCTCGTCTGTATATGAAAGATGAGCTCCCAGGCTGAACTCTCTGTTATCTCTGAGAAAGGGTTGGTCCTGGGCAGAGCAGTGTCTCCCTTGTAAGGCCACAAATGCCACAGTATCAAGAGTACAGAAAATAAGAAAATATACTGTTATAATTGGCCTGATGATGAATGTTTGTCAAATAGACAAATACGGAATCTAGAAAAACACAGAGCAAAAGGCTTTTTCATGGCTGCCTAGTAATCCATCACAGGGATATCCCACAAATGACACAGTAAAGCTGCTATTATCAGATGGTTATCTTTTTACAGAAGATTGATATTCTAAATCACTCCACAATTAATTGGCAGAGAAGACAAAGATAATAAAATAGAAAAGATATGAATTTATTTAAAATGTCATATATAAATAAATATGTATAACATCATATAATATCATGTGATCATAATTGAATATAAAATAAGATTATATGTTATAATATGATTCTATCATTATCATATATATACTATTTGTGTGCTTGTGTCTACATTAGGAAATTAGAAAAGCAAGTTTAGATCTGTATTTACTGACATCTAGAAATGCCCACAATATACAGAGTAATGCATGTATTGAAATATCATTTCAGCATTAACAATCAACCAACTAAAATTCCTTTATATAATATATGTGTGTATATATATTTAAAATATGTATTCATTTGGACAAGGAGATAGTTATGAAGGGTACATACCAGACTGCTAAAATAGACCACAGAGGAATAGGAAACACAGACAGAAGGCAGGCAGGGAAAGATAATGAACTTTGTTTTTATACTTTTTTATATTACATCATTCAATGTACTACAAGAATGTATTATTGTAATTTTAAAAAATCCAATAAATACATTTTTTAAAAAAATAAAAATATTTTGGCATTTCTGATTTTTTTCTTTCAATAAGTGCCTAGAGAGGATTTACTGAGTAAAAAAAGATATATTTTAGGGAAATAAATATATATTACAACTATATATATTTTTATAATATGTGCCCCTACCAGCAACGTACAAAAGAAACTATTTCCCCATAACTTTGCTAATAGTGAAATATTAACCTTTCAAATAGTGAAAAGAAATTACAAACATTTTTATTTTATTTTGTTTTGTTTTATTTTATTTTATTTCTTGTAAAAATGAACTTTTTGACTACTTGTGGGGACGAAATGACCATTCTCTTATTTTATTTTATTTTATTTTTAATTTTTTAAAAGTTTTTTTTTTCAGCATATTACAGGGATACAAATGTTTAGGTTATGTATATTGCCCTTGCCCCACTGAGTCAGACCACACCCATTAGGTATGTATATACCCATCCCCTCTGCCCCCCTCCCGTCTGCATGACACCTGATGAGTGTTATTACTATGTGTGCACTTAAGTTTTGGTCAGTTACTACCAATTTGATGATGAGTACATATGGTGCTTGTTTTTCCATTCTTGGGATACTTCACTTAGTAGAGTGGGTTCTACCTCTATCCAGCGTAATACAAGAAGTGCTAGATCACCATTATTTTTTGTGGCTGAGTAGAACTCCATGGTATACATATACCACATTTTATTAATCCACTCATGTATTGATGGGCACTTGGGTTGTTTCCACATCCTTGCAATTGTGAATTGTGCTGCTAGGAACATTTGCAGGTGTCTTTTTTATAGAATGTCTTTTGTTCTTTTGAGTAGATGCCCTGTAATGGGATTGCTGGTTCAAATGGTAGATCTACTTGTATCTCTTTAAGGTATCTCCATATTGCTTTCCACAGAGGTTGTACTAGTTTGCAGTTCCATCAGCCGTGTATGGGGGTTCCTATCTCTGCATCCATGCATTCTAGAGTTTATTCCATTATTTGATATTTAAATCTAATGATATCTCTCATTTATAAGGTTTTTAATTGGGACCTTTTCAATTCCACTCAGTTTCTGTAGTCCTGTAATTTCTTGCTCTTTTAAAATGGAAGCTGTGACTTTATTAGCTTCTTTGAGTTTTTTAAACATACCTCTCTTAAAGTCTTTGTCAGATTGTTTAATAAAATTTATTTAATCTGGGATGGATTTATCTTCCAATGGGTGATTCTGTTGACTGTTTTTCTTAGCATTAGATTCCTTTATATGTTTTGAAATTTTAGTGTGCTGGCTAATATTGATGCTTCATTTCCCTCCCTCCTCCACACTTTACACATCTTCCCCATCCAGTGGTTTTGTCATTTACTCCACCTTGCCTCTGGTACCCCAAGTTAAAATCATTTGTGATTCATATTCTGAAGGGACATTGGTGATAGCCAAGGTATGAGCTCCTAAATTCAATTTCTGCCATCCTAGGCCTATAGCTTATTAAAATCTCTGACCATGGGGAGATTGGGAGTCAGAGAAATTTCCCTGCCAAGCTCCTGGCCTAAAGCAGTAAGCACTCATTTATTCCTCTGTCTAGATGGCCAACTTCCTGGCCACAATTCTTTGGATCTGCATGCAGAATGCAACAGCCTGTGGCTTTAGCTCCACTCACCATTTTGTATTTCTATTGTAGTCTGTTCACAGAGACCTTTATCTCGTATTGAACCTGCTCTTGTCTTTTTTTACTTTCTATTTTTATATTTCATCTCTGATTGCTAAATGTTTCGAGCAGAGAGTGCTACAGAGCGTACATACCCTGTACACTCTAGCCCAGGTATGACTGGTTTTCCTTTAATGGTTTCTCTCTGTTCCCTCTTCTTCCAAGTCAGTTTTTCATAACAACTTTCAATATCTTTTCCTTCTTTTCTTGAGCATAAGAACCATATCTATTTTCAAATTAGTTCTTCACACTTTAATCTAATGCTCATTCCTTTATGTGGAACTCTGCTATGAACTATATGCTACTTCCGAACGGTCTAGCCTGAGAACGTCAGAGTTCTTTGACTGGTCTAGGTTGGTTTGGGCATGTGAGCCCTGGAGTTTGACCTAACTCTGAATCCCCAGATTAACCATTAACTGGCTGTGAGATTATGGGTAAGTTACATGGTTACTATGCCCTTAGTTTCCTTATGTGTAAAATAGAGATACTAATTGAACTGATCTCTAGAGTTTATTATGAGGATTAAATAAGATAATGCCTGTGAAGTGTTTAGTTGTTTCTTGACACGATGAGTACTCAATAAATGATGAATATAATAGTTATTTTTAGGTTTACAGATAACCCTAGACATAATTTATCCAGATGGGAAGACTGCGGGAAAACTATTCTGAATAAAAGACAGAGGACAGTAATGCGCTGTTGTGAGAGCACCAGTGGAATGAGGAAAATTTAGGAAGGAGACTAGAAAATGAAAAAAAAAAAAATGTTCTCTGATGCATTTGTGTCCCAAATCTGTTATGGCTATTAATGGCTTCTGCAAAGTGAACAGCTCTTTCATATTCCAAATAGAGCAGTTAATGAGAAAAAGATGACATTCTGGTTTTATTGGACTAAAACCTGAAGCTTAAATTCAAAGGTGAGTACAATGGGGTTCAGTGAAAGGAGCACTGTTCTTGGCAAGGGCAGATCTGGGTTTGATCTTGGCCCTCCCTGCTTGGATTAGTCTTGCCACTTCTTTAAGCTTTTGTTTCCTCACCTGTAATATGTAAATGGTAGTCCCGCTTCGTAGGGATGTATTGAGGATGTAGTGAGCTAATGTATGTGTAAATGCATGACACATAATAGGTACTCAGTGATTATTTTTTTTAAAGAGAAAACCACAGGGATTTGATGACAAATGCCAAAAACAAAGTCTCCCTGGATCCCGACCTCAATCCACATTTGTATACTTCTTTCTGGCAGGTTGACTCCCCTCCACTCTCCCCGACCTTCAGGATTTCTGCATGCAGGAAGCAGTAGAGGGACAGGCTTTGTGAACTGGTAAAGAAGTCCTGTAGCAAGGTCAGGAGGGCCCCGTTTCGCACCCATATAATGGATGGACACTGTTCGGAGGAAACGTGGCTGTCTGAACTGCCTGTGGTTTTGCCACTTTAGAGGCGGGAGGGATCTGTTTTGCAGATGTGGAGCCCAAGTGCTGGGGGTTGGGGGGCGTGGCCAACTCTGCTTTCTCCCCCTTTGATTCTTTTCCCTCCCAGTGTCAGACGCTCCTCAGGTTTTTCAACATGTTCTTTTCCACCCCTTATCATCCTTCTCTCTTCTACCTTGGACTTCCCCCAGGTTTTCTCTTTTAGGTCTCCTCTTTCATTTACTTTGCACTGAAGAGTCAGCACAGGGGGCAGGGAGGAGAGACTGGGTTGTTTCCCATCAGCGCCAGGCAGCCATAGCCTTTCAAGGCCATTGAGTGGGAGAGTGCCAAGTTTTTATTCTAATCCTTTTTCTCCTTCTACTTTATTCCTGATTCAAGTGTGTACTCACTGTAGTATACCAGGCTGGCATTTTAAAATCAGTTGCTTCCAATGGGGGTTTTGTGATCCTAACTAAACTGTAACCCTAGCTTTAAATTTCTTCTCAGAATCTTCAACACAAATTCTGACTATGAAAAAGATATGCTATGTAGCATTTTAGGAGGGATGCCAGGGACAGGGCATCATAGAGTAACAACATTCTTCCAACTTTGGGCACCAGTTTAAATGAAGATTATTGAAGAACACCACTGTGAAAAGTAAGGCATCCACACCTCTTCATTAAAGAGAGAAATTGTCAAAATAAGTGGTTCCCCAAGCTGGTAGCACATCAAAATTTTGGGGGGAAATTGTTTCAGATTCAGATTCCTGATCCCCACTCCAGACTTTCTGAGCTGGAATTTCTGGGATGAGACCCAGTAATCTGTATTTTTAACATGGGAGCTTTGAACAGGGCACAAGTGATTCTGATGCAGCCTGTAGTTGGGAAATACTGAACTAAATGACCCTAGCATCTGCCCTAATGTTACACTGGGTTGAGACTCTCACATAATCTTAGACTTCAGTTAATATTATGAAAGCTAGTAGTTTTTGCTCTCTTTCATTTTGTCAAGGAAGAAATGAGTTGACTCATGTTTATCTTGGCATCTCTGAAGGTAAAGATCTTAATTCTTTGATTCATCAAAAACCATCTTCAAACAAAATAAACAAAACCAATGCAACCAAAGCTAGGCAAATGCTGAGTGGAACTAAACTCTTGCCCCAGCAGAGTGAGGAAGTAGAGAATTGTTTGGTGAGGGTAGGGGGATAGATGATGAATTTATTTCACACATTAGAACAGTTGTTGTCAACCTGGCTGAATATTAGATACACTCTCCTGAGCAATTAAGTCAGAATCACTGGGGGTAGGGCCCACGTGTTGGTATTTTTTTAAAGAGCTCTCCCATGTGACTCTAATATGTAACTGTGTTGAACATCACCACCACGTTAGAGAAAGAGACTGGCTCCCAGGGGAAAAGACAGGCAGGTTATTAGAGCAACACAAGTGAATCTCTCTCGCAAGAATAGCAGCTCTTTTCTCATTTAAACAATCAAGAAGGGTGGCTTATTCTCTGGAATCTTTGAGGAGGCAGTGTAGGGACCGATAGGGAGAAAGAAAGAAACAGGACAGGGTTTGCATTGTAATTTGGAAGAAAGCTAGAAATGCTGGGTGAGCTGTTTCTCAGTCTGAAAATGTGTCTCTGGCCTTATTCCCACCCCCTCCAAACTACTGAGTTAATGACTCTTAAGTTTAACCCTAACCTCAAAGAACCTCAAATAGGGCAACAATATTTGTAAAAACAGTACCATAGAGAGATTTCAATGAGGCTAACCTGTGGATCGGGAAGACTGCAGGGAATCTTATCCTCACCTTTCAGGAAAGAAACAGGGAAGGTAAACACAGTGTAGGAGGTGGAATGCAGAATAGGGCTGAGCTCCCTGTATCCCATTGTCCCTGTGTGTGTAATGACAAAATCTATGTGAATATACCACACTGTCATGTGCATTTTAAACATACTATATGCTTGTGGAAAACAGATTGTTTTTCAGATAATTCAGAGACCTCTTGCAATCCCGTGTGTTCTTGGTCCTCCTTTTTTCTCTTCCTTCCTCCCTCCATCCTTCACACCTTCCCCCCATCCCTGACACCTTCCTTTCCTAGTTTTTAAAAACATCTTCCTAGTCAGGAGTTGTGCTGAGGTAAGGAGCACTCCTAAGCTTCAAGAGCTGCATTATCCATGTTGAGAAAAACTATATTCATATCTTATCTTAGTGTCAAATCATTTCTTAGTTTTTGACTAGAAATTCAGCTTTGGGAACCGTAATTTCTGTAAATGCCCTCTTCCATAGAAATTGAAGTCAGGAGTCAGACCAAAAGTCTTTCCCAAGAATGTCTGTGCTGAGTTTTCTCTCTCTGCTTCTAAAGTAATTCTCTACTGATTCTGGCTCTACTCATCCATTGTACATGCTGCCCCTATCTCTTCGGGACGAAGCAGAAAGAATCGTCTACTTTCTTGTCCCAGCACAGATCTCAGCTTCCAGGATTGTCTAACCCTCAGTGAGAACAGTAACACCCAGGTCATTCGGAGGTGTCCATAGCACCCTCATCCCCACTCCCCCATCTCAGCTGCAGCAAAGGGAAGCAGTGTGCTTGTTCTGCCGAAGTAGTCTTGAAATAAGTCATCCAGCCTCTATGCCCCTACCATATAGACATTCTGGGGTTTCTACCGTTCTCCCCCCCCCCCCCCGTGAACTCCACTGTACAAAGTCTATGACTGGCAGTTTTGTCCTTATTAAATGCTACCTGCTGTCATATTGTGTCATCTGCAGAGGGTGTGTCCTCACCACTTTTATACTCGGCCAGTGCCCAGTGCAGTCGGCAAAGCATGCATGCTTGCTGATGGAGTGGGCTTCTCACTACTGCTCTGCCTTCTCCACTTCCCCCTTCCACCATTTGCTTCGTCTACAGCAGCAGCCTCGCTGCTAGCAATGTCTTTTCAACACAAGTTGGAGAGGAGAGCTTTTATCTGAGGAACATAAAGATCTAGCTGAGAGGAAAACTTGACCAAGAAATTGTTGACAACCAGCTGAATCATTGTGCCATGACACAGCTTCGTGATTGCATAAGGGCTCCTGTTGGAGGCACAGGATCTGCAGAAATTATTTGTCCTTTTGAAGGCTCCGTGGGAAGGAGGGTGAGTAGGTTGAGGAAAAACCTAGGTTTGGGGCAGACAGGCCATTTAAAGCCCGAGAGAGGCCAACCAGAAATGCCCAGGAGTGCTGAAGGCTGAAACCAAAGCATTCGCTCCAAACTGGAGTTCTCTGCCTGTGTCTCAGAAAGAAAGGCTGTGCTAGCAGGTTTGGAGAGGGAGCAAAGATGCTAATGAAGCGTGAACTGGCTGCTTTCAGCAGAGTCTTCTGGGCACCATGCCACCATCTCGCTTTCTTTCCTACCCATTTATTTATTTATATTCTTAATTAATGGAAATTTCAACTCCCATTAGACCAGGAGGCTTTGGTAATAAACAGTCAGAGCACTAGGCGGGCAGGGCCACTGGGGAAGGGCAGCAGCGCCTCTTTCTGCTCCTGGATTCCAGTCAAGGGCCCGGGTGTGAGGAGAGAAAATCCAAGTGCTGGTTCTGTGTAAGAGAGCCGGACACTTTGTAGTGACCGCTGGCCTCCATAGTACCTATGAGTTTCTTTAGGGACCATTGAGATGTTTCCACTGCTGGAATCAGCCCAGGTTTGAGTCCTATCTGGCTGTGCAATGCTGGGCAAGTTAACTTACTTTTCTGTTTCAGTCTCCTCTAGTGAAGGCGGTGATAGTACCTACTTCAGAGGTAGTTGGTCCTAAATGAGATAATGCATGTGAGGTGCTTGGCACAGGGCGCGGTGTACAGTGCCCGCTGCTTGTTAGCTGTGCCTAGCAGCATCAGGAACATGCACATGCGCACGTCACCCTGCTCCCCTCAGGCGCCTCACGCAGCCCACGGAGACCACCTTCCAGGGAGCAGGGCTGGCACATGTCGGCAATGTCCCGGGCACTCCGCCACTCTGGGTTCTGCCATCTGATTTGTGGGTTGGGCTTAGGTTGGTTTTTTGAATCCATAGTCTCAAATCTCAACCTATTGGTGTCAATTATGAAGCCTGACAACTCTGCGTGGTTATAACCCAGGACTGACACGTTCATGTGGAATTTAGGCACAGCCAAAAAGCCACTGATGGGCCAGGACATGGTAGAATGACAAGAGCTGGAAGAAGTAATCAGTATCCTATAGCCAGAAAGAAGCTCCCCAGCCAGCTCGAAAGGACGGCTTTGGTGGGCGAGGGCTAGGCGGAGCCCCGGGGAGGTGGGCGGGCAGGGACCGAGCGGCGCTTTGAGCTCACCGCTTCTGGGGTTGACTCCAGACTCCGCAGCCTACTAGCTGTGGAACTAGAACAAAGCTCACACCCTCTCTAAGCCTCAGTTTCCTGGCATGAAAAATAAGGATGATAATAATGGTGTGCTCCTCAAAGAGAGGAGGACATGAGATCCCTTATGAAGTGATTAGTAGAACGCCCGGCAAGTTCTCAGAAGCTGTTAGCTGTTATGATTAGATCTGTTTTATTCTTCCGTGTATTTTCAATGCCTGACACAGTGTCTGTTTATGGGAAGAGCTCAAGGAATGTTTGTGGAATGATGAGATGGAGAATGTGAGACTTGTGATGGGCCACTAATCTTCGGGGCTTGGTATCCCTGCTGCACGGGTTTCTACTAGATGGCCGTAGATGCCACTTCCAGATGAAAGCATAGGTTCTGTGCCAGGTTCATTGATGTCTACTGGTTCTGGTGCCCTGGGCCTGAAAGCAGTCTCACCTGAAGGAAAAAACTCCCCTCCCTCTTTCTTGGAAAAATGACACCATGTATTGACAAAGAACTAAGGTCCTAGGTGACACTCAAGAGGCAAATTTAAAATGCTATGTTCAAGTCTTAAATTACCAGCACTTTTGGGGGAAGAATGATGCCCTAGCTACCTTAGATATGCTCTTGGACTTCACTTCTAAAGAGAAGGGACAGCTCCAGAGGTGAGCACAGCACGGCGGCGGTCTGCGTTAAGAAAGAACTGGAGCACAACTGGGAAGGGATTGTTGTTCCACCTGGTGACTCGGGCTGTCTCCTCGCCTTGACTACCTCATCCACTTGTGGCTCACCTCAGCTTGGACAGGACACAGCAGAAATAGGAAAGGTCCCTAGAAGGACAAAGCAGATGGATCTGGGGCAGGGGTGACTTCTGCACCAGGAAAGATGAGCTATTTCGTCCGAAAGGCAGGGAGGAGAGGTGAGCACCCCCGAGGTGGGAATGTAATGAATGGGAGCAGCAAGCCAATTGCAGCCTCCCTCTTGCCCTTTCCCCTAATCGGAGAAGCAGCAGCACTTGACAAAATTAAAAGGGAGCAAATTTAGAACTGATGAAAGGAAATGCTTTCCGCACAATGTATAATTAACCTAGGAAGGAACCTAACCTGCTCGCTATTAACTGAGGCGAGTGGTTAGCTGGGCTTTCAGACGCTTGCAAGAGTAACAGCCGCCGCTTTAGCAGTTACCCTGGTTCAGGCGGCAGTTCCTGGGGTAATTCATCCTCTGCCGCAAGACATGAAACGATCACCAGGCTTAGAAAAGGCACATCTCCTGGGATGCAAAAAAAGTGGAGATGAGATCGGACGTGTAGACGGAGAGGATATTGGCACTGCAAGAGGCCCATAGTGACAGTCCAGGGAAGCCTGGAGACTTGGCTGAGGTCACGCAGCTACTTAGTGGAAGGGCCGGAACCCCAGATTCTGGCTCCTCAGCCATCGCCCTTCCCACTGCAGCGTGAGGCCCCCCGGAAGGTTTCAGAGGGTCGTGGTGGACACTGACTGACTCTTATTTCTGCCTGGCTTTCATTCTCTTCTCTGCTCACTGCAGGGTTAGTGGGAAGTTGCTCCCACTGAAGTGCATCCATGTCTAGGCCTAGAAAATATCGGGACAGTTTGGTCTCAGGAGCCATTCGGTGTGTGTTAGTTTTGGGTGGAAACTCTGACCCGCTTTATGTCCATGTGGTCTCCAGTCTCGCACAGACAGCAAGGCAATAGTGTAGAATGGAGCAGAATAAACCTGTTGGGGGGAGGAGGTCCGTAGTACTGGATTGAAATGCCATCTTCACCACTTCTTAGCTGCGCGACCTCAGGCCCCTTACTTCATCCCTCTGAATCTCTGTCTCGTCTTACTGCCACCTTCTTTGTAGACATGTGAGGGTTAAGGGAGACAATACTGAAAACATTTAGCATGGAAAGGTATGCAGTAGCCATTCAAAAACTGGCAGCTATTAATAAAATTATTATTAGAACTGGAATCAGCATGAACTGACCTATTATTAGTGGAAAACCTTGCTCTAATCTTTTAGATTTCTTATCTGTCTACTTATCTACCTAGCGTATTCTTTTGTCCTCTCATTCACTCAACAAATACTTTTTAACACCTAGTATGTACTGTGTTAGGTCCAGGATATACAATGATGAATAAAATATGGTACCTGCCCTCCTGGAATTCACAATTAAGTAGAGAAGACAATTGGGATAAAAGGAAAAGAGGTCTGAAACGCAGTGCAACATGGGCTGCATTAGAAGTGGGCAACTATAAAGTACTGTGGACTCACAGAAGGAGTCCAAATAAATAACTATTTAGTAAGCACTAACTATAAGGGAAGCACGGTGATAGGCATTCATCATGTTACTTTGGAAGTAGGTCCCGTCCTCAGAACACCAACGTCTTGGAAAGGCATTTTGTACTTATTGGGAATCCCAAAAAACACTCCAAGAATCTGAGCTTGCACTGCAGTGTAATCAAACACAGCTCCAGGTGAGCACTATTTATTACCGGGGAATATTTTGAATCACTCAAAAGCAGTTCAAGATGGCTTTTGTTGTCTTGGTGAAAGATGCTGGCTTAAGAAGCCCCAGAAAAAGATCAAAAAAGAGCTTGGAAGATAGCCAGGGCTTTTCTGTGAATTTCATAGGCTTCAGGCTCTCTTACCTTTGAGGGTTTATCCAAGATCTTATCAAATATACCAAACATATGGCATGACGTAAAATGCCTCCATATTCCCTGGGAAATGTATATCTTTTGTTGCCATAAAATTTGAAATTATTTTCTAATTTTGATTTTAAAATCATTTATGATGGATGATTTTTGGCAAGTACATCTCTACTCAGTAATTCTCGTGGGGATTACAAAATCTTAAACGATTTTTTTGGAGGGGGTCAATACTAAATAGAACAATTAATGACGTTGACATAATGTTGTATCTTATAGACATTCAATTAAATACTTAATTTCCATTTTAACTGGTTGGAAACTTTCTTTTCATATTTGGAGCCAATTCCTTTTGTTTTTCAGGCCTGAGACATTTCCAAAGGCCTTTGTAAAGCTCTTAGGCTGGAGGTCTCCTGCTGCTGGTTGGAAGAGCCCTGGGGCCCCAGCACCCACCTTGCCTTGGCTGACTGACGACCTGGGCCCCTCGAGAGGACTGTCGTTAGTGAGGTAGCGTAGATTTGGGTGCGTGGCTGGGTGTCAGCGGGGTAACCTGTGAGGCAGCTGGTGGAACTTGTCCCCAGCTCTCAAATGAAGCTCGATTCTCACTTCTCTTGGCCCATCTTCCTGTCTTCCCCATTCTACTTTTCTTTTTGTTTTTTTAAAAATTTATTTTAATAGATTTAGGGAATACAAATGTTTTTTTGTTGCCTGGATGAATTGTGTAGTGGAGAAGTCTAGGCTTCCAGTGTACCCATCACCTAAGTAGTGTACATTGTACCCCTAGTCTACTTTTCATTCTCTATTACCTCGTCTCCTGCCAGTGGCTTTGTCCATCACTGGCAGCCAAGAGAAGCCAATGGCTCCCCTAGACCTGGCCCACTCAGCTGGCGCCAATGAAGACACGTCTGATCTCAGGGCAAGCATCACGCAAGAAGTGTTGGCCACAGACTGGCACTTGCAGAAATAAAGACAATTACGTAGACACTTTGATTAAAACTAGAAATATGAAGTGCTCACCATGTATTTCTTTACAAAACCGATGTCCTAGTGTCTTTTCAGAGTACCCAGTGTTAAATGAGCTGCTCAGCTTTTGTCCTTAGTAAGGTTTCACTGAGCGGAGAGACTGCCGGATGTGCTTGTTAGGCTGCAGCAGAGGGGGCTCTGGGCTCTTGCTGTCGCCTCTGCACACCACAGGCTTCCCCTGTCTGCCTGGAGGCTGTGTCCTCACATCTCAGCTGCAAGGCACCTCCTGTGAGTCATTGCTCAACCTCCCCGGGGTGGTCCGAGTGCTCTTTCTGTTGTGTCCTTGCAGACCTCCATAGTGTCCACACATCCATGGAAGCGTTGTCCGCCTTCTGCTGCAGTCTGTTTTTTGGCATATCTGATGCCTACTCAGAGCTCTAAAAAAAAGGCTCTGCTCGCCCCCATCTCTAAGTCTTCAGCTCTGAGTGCAGTACTTGGCACATAGTAGGGTCTACAGGAACGAGGTAACTGGTTGGAGACTAAGGACCCTCTGTTATGCACTGATTTTGGGTTCTTCTCAACTTTGTCTAGCCAAGCCAGGAAAGACTGCATGCTCAGTCCGTTTCCATGAAGAAGTCACAATGAACATCCACACACCCTGTAACATTCCTTCCTCCAAATGCCCCCAAAACATGAGTCATCAGCTCCAGGATCTACCACTACCTGGATATTTTAAAAACCAGGTTAAACAAGCGAGAGCACAAATAGAAATAAATACCTCCAGTGGTAAAAGTGAAACAAATCAATATCACTTCTCAGTGTCCAGAGATGCTTAAAAGGCAAAGATCACTGCCAAACTGTAAAAGATGTGTTTAGCAGGCAGTGAGGGCAATTTCAGCTTCAGGGATGAATAGACCAACCACTTTTTTTTCCATGTTAGAATGAAATAACTTTTTCTTTGGTGTCAGGTGATGAACATAAGTCCGTGTCTATGGATTTGATTCTGAAAGTGCTGATTTTGCTTCCTGGGACTAGGCAGTGTGAGCTGCTCAGGGTCACCAGGCACTTTCAGCTGGGGCTGCGGTTGCCTGTCCAGGCTCTTCCATTGGCCTGGGAGGCCCCAAGGCCACGCCTAGACCTGTCGCAGCATCAGCTCTTGTACCGTCATCTGATGAGAGTAGGACCGAGAGCCTGCTGACGCGCCTGCCTACATTTCCAGTCTCCTTTCAAACTCCTTCCTACGCATTTACCTCTCAGGCCCTCTTCTCAGGCCTCGCTAGGCTACCTGGACCTTCCCTGTGTGTTCCTGCCCACGTCCTTCTGCTGCGTCTCTCTGTCAGCCTGGAATCTGCCTCTGCCCCACTTTGTACACGTGACGTGTTCTTCAAGCCCAACTCAAAAGTCACTTGAACCCTCACCTTCCTGGAGGAACTAATTTATCCTTAATCTTTGATCCTAAATGACCTTATGTGTCCCGTAATTATGGCTCTTACCACATTCTGTCATAGTTTCTACAATGATAATAATTAATCCATCAACGAATCCTGTCAGCATTGTCTTAAAAAACATATCTCGAATTCAACCACTCCTGCCTCCACCACTGCAGCGCACGCTGCTGTCATTTCTCACCATGATTACCGAGATCACCTTGGAGCTGGTCTCCTTGCCTCCATGCTTGCCTTCTGCATGGGGCTGCTGTGACCCTGATAAAGCTTGAATTAAATTGAGTCGCTCCTCTGCTCAGAACCTATAGTGCTTCCCACACGTGTTAGCCTGGGTTCTCCAGAGAAACAG
Source organism: Lepilemur ruficaudatus (assembly GCA_963574885.1). Classification (NCBI taxonomy): domain Eukaryota; kingdom Metazoa; phylum Chordata; class Mammalia; order Primates; family Lepilemuridae; genus Lepilemur; species Lepilemur ruficaudatus. The sequence continues at coordinate 27,166 of CAUYRT010031237.1, forward strand.
AAACAATAGCATGTGTGTTGCTATGTGTATGTACGTGTATGTGTGTATATATATGTATTTTAGACTGATTATAAGACATTGGCTCATGCAATGACAGAGGCTGGAGAGCCCAGAATCTGCAGCATAGGCCGGCAGCCTGGTGACCCAGGAGAGCTGATGGTGCAGAGGAAGTCCAGGTGCAGCCTGCAGACCATTGCCTTTGCATCCTGTGGCTCATCTTTCCGGGCTGTTCAGGCCTTCAGCTGATTAGGTGAAGTCCACCCACATTATGGAGGGCAAGCTGCTCACTCAGAGTTCACTGATTTAAATGTTGATCTCCTCCAAAAACACCTCCATAGTTGACATATAGAATTAACCATTCCACTCCTTGTCAGTTCGGAATCTCTGCACATCTCCCTAAATCATATTTGATCTCCCAATAAAAACAATAACAAAATCATACTTCTGCCTAACAACTGTCCTGTATGCAACTGCAAACACACTGACCCTTTCCTCAGAAGAGGATGCAAGTCCCTGGGTGGGTCCTTAGGGGACCTCCTGTATTGAAGCGTAGACAGATGAAGAGCCTGCTCAAGTCCCTCTGCAAGTAAGTGTGAGAGGCAGGATTTCAGCCCTGACACTCTGGCTTCACAGCTCAACCTTTAATGACGTCTATTCCCTGACCCAGTTGTGACCTCTGTAAGGATGGCAACTGTGACTTGTCCATCTTTATTTCCCCAATTGCTGGCACAATGTTGGCACTAAATAAATTTTTATATATATGATGCATCCCAGCTCATTCATCTTCCAAGTTCTACCATACTACTGCCCCTGGGGCTCAGAGGCCAGAGCTCCTAGTGGATGACATTGTCCTTAGCTTCTCAGTGCAGAGCACAGGGGAAAAGAACTTGGACTTTGCCATAAAACAAATTCAGGTTCTTCACTTTCAAGTTGTGTGAACTTGGGTCTCAATTTTCCATCTGCAAAATGAGGATGATAGTAATGTCTGCTTCCAAGGATTATTGTTATTATTTTTTTCTAGAGATGGAGTCTCTTACCTCACCCAGGCTGAAGTGCAGTGGCTTGATCATAGCTCATTGTAACCTCTTACGCCTGTGCTCAGGCGATCCTCCTGCCTCAGCCTCTCAAGTAGGTGGGGCTACAGGCAGATGCCACCACATCCAGCTAATTTTTTAATATTTTGTAGAGACAGGGTCCTGCTATGTCACCAGGCTGATCTCAAACTCCTGGCTTCAAGCAATCTGCCTCAGCCTCCTAAAGTGCTGGGATTACAGATGTGAGTCACTGCACCTGGGCCCAAGGATTATTTGTAAGACTAACTAAAATAATATATGTAAATCATTTAGTTCTGAGCCTGGCACACTGTAATTGCTCAAAAATGCTAGCTGTTTTTGTTTGCTGACCTCCTTCTGAACTTCTGCAGCGCATCTCTTGTTTTTTGCACTTGCTGTATCACTTCTCGAATATCACAGGACGTCATTTACTTATGATGAACCTCTGAAACACGGGGGTGGGTAGAGGCCATGCCTGACACCTTTGTGTTCCTGCATAGGGCTGAGACTGGTGCTTTGTGCATCGTGGTTGTTGAGTCCTTACATGAAATAATTTATTCCTGCAGCTCCCACAGGAGAGGTCTCTGTTTCCAGATCTCCACAATGATTCCATGAAGATCTGAGGCGGGTTTCAGCTGATGGATTTGGGAATTTTTGTCACACTCATATTCTAAGGAATCTTGGATTGGGTGACAGTGGTTCAGGTGGACTGAAAGCAGAGGAAAAATGTATCCCTTAGCACCTGAACCTATGATCAAACTCCTTCAGGCTCTTGTCACCCATTTCTATTTTCCCATAAGAAGAATCAGAGTAGTGTAAATGTCCAACAAAAATACTAAAACATTCTGCTCTAACCCGGAGCAAACACTTGAAGTGCAAGTCATAGCACCCAGAATTTCAAAAGAATCTAGACCATAACACAGGCGAAGTGATCTGGGTAAGGGCATAGGGAGCAATGGGGGAGAAATAAGAGAGAAGATGATCAGGGAAGGAGACGTTTTAGCAGAGATCTGAGTGACGTGAGGAACCAAGATGTGCAACCATAGGGGAAGAAGGAGCAACACAGGTAGAAGGAAGAGCAGATGCAAAGGACCTGAGGCATCAAGTGTTCAGTGTGCAAGAAGAATGGCCACGGAGCCAGTGTGATAGGAGTCTAGTGAGGAAAAGGAGGATGGTTGGAGATTAGGAAGATGAGGAATTAGGGGGCCAGAGCATCTAGAGCTTCACAGGCTATGGGAAGGATTTGGATTATATTATGAGTGAGATGGGGAGCTTCTGGAGAGTTCTTAGCAGAGAAAAGACATATCATTTATATGCTTTACTTTTCTAGAAGATCTCTCAGTTATTATATAATTTATATCTTTTACTTTTCTAAAAGATCTCTAAAAGTGGTTTGTAGGGGGATAATAATGAAAGCAGGAAGACCATTTAGGAAGCTATCAAGTAATTTGAGTGAGTATGGTGGCTTGGTGGAGATAGAGATGATGAGAGGTGGTTTATTTTGAAGTATATTTACAGGTAGATACTGTAGGATTTTTGGATCAATTTGAAGTGGCATAGAAGATAAAAAGAGGAGACTTCATTTTTCTTGGAGCAACAGATTGAATGAATTCAAATCAATAAAATGAAGAGCACCTGGAAAGGGAGAAGCTTTGGGGGACAACTGTGGAAATCAATCAGTTTTGGATATGTTAAATTTAGATATCCCAGTGGACACATTGAATAGGAAGTTGGACAGAGAAGCCTGAAGATCGAGGGATAGGGCAGAGAGAATGATATACATGTTTAATATTTTGGGGTTATCAGCAAAAGTGGTATGTAAAGCCATGGAAGTGGCTGAGATTACCTAGGGAGTGAGAGGGAAGAGCGGAGAGGAACCTCAGCCTGGGGGCACCCAGCATTTAAAGGATGGGAATGGAGGAGCCAGCAAAGGAGACTGAGCAGTGGCAGTGATGTTGAGAGAAAACAAGAAGAATGCTGTGTCCTCACAGTAAGTTAAAAGTCCATTTTAAGGAGGAAGTGATCACCTGCGTCACATGTCTCCAAGAGATCAAACAGGGTGAGCACTGAGAACTGACTATTGGGATACACGCAAGAATGCTCATAGAAGCACTGTTTATTTTTAGAACAATACTGGAAGCATCCCTAAGTGTCTATTAACAAGAGAATGGGTAAAGAAATTCTGGTGTACTTATGCTATGGAATTCTATTCAGCTGAAAGAATTGAGTGAGCTAGAGCAACATGGATGGATCCCACAAACATGATAGTGAGTGACAGCGTCGAAGAAGGATGTGAGCAGTTGAATACCATCGGTAAAGTTTTAAAGCATGCTAAACAAACCTACGTTGGCTAGAGCAATCTACGTAGTAAAATTGTAAAGGATTACATGGAAATGAAATATACTAAATTCAGGATACCAATTAATTTAAGAGTGGGGCAAGCAATTTGGGAGCTATACACAGAGACATCCAGCAGTACTGCTAATGTTTTACATTTTCAGCCTCTTGGTGGGTACAAAGATAATCGATGAATTATTTATACATTTTGTATAATCTAAATATTGCCTAAAAAATTCTAAATAAAAAAGATGATAATTTAAGCACTGAATTTGTCAATGTGGAGGTCATTTGTGATTTAGACAAAAGAAGTTTCAGTGGAATATTTCCTGAGCAAGCAGACTGAGTGGGTTGAAGAGAGAAAGGGAGGGTGAAAGTGAAAATAATGAATGAAAACAACTCTGTAGAGAAGTTCTGGTAAAAAGGGAGTGATAGATGGAGGAGAATGTGAGGTAAGGGGAGGTTTTATTGGCAAAGTGACTCCAAATGTAAAGTTTGCCAAGGCCCAGTAATGTACAAAATTAAAGAATAGTTTATGTTTAATTATTTATCCGTAGCAGATAATCTAACCCCTCTGTTTTCCCTTAGGTGTTTTGGCATTTGCCTTTTGTTAGTGATCATTACCATCTTCACCAAGGGACGAAGAACTCAAATCAGTCCCTTTGGATACTGGTGAAAATAATTTAGCAAAAGCTTCAGTTGGGGAAAAGTTGGAAAACACTCATTTAAATGAGGTCTGGGATTACTTGTGTATTAATAAAGATAGAGCATTTAATAAAAATATCACATAGAATATGTAAATTATTTCAGATGTTTTAGAATGTATGGTTTCTGGAATTATGGAAGTTGTTCAAAATATAAAAGCTATTTATACCCATAATTGTCAAGAAAACTTCTTGAAGAAGGTGGATGTGGGGAGGTTGTGCGTGTAATTGTTATGCTACGTATAAGATCGCCTACCATTAGGGAATGGGCATTGGGTTTCGGCTTTTGTTTTTTCCTAGTAACTGGGGTATGGATTTATAAAGGTCTTTTCATCTTATCTCCTGGAACCCATTTAGACTGAGGATACCCATTAGCAAGATAATAATTATAACAAAATATATAAGTATTGTAAATACAATTTACAGAGAATCTATTGTGTGTCAAGCACTATTCTAGACATTAGGGAAGATTTCATTAAACTCTTACAACCTCCACGCAAAGTAGGTTCTATTATCCCCATTTTACAGATGAAGAAACTGAAACAGAAGGAAGTTTCATATTAGTAAGTTCCAGAACTGCAACTGGAACCCAGAACGTCTAATTCCAAAGCCTGATTCTCTCCACTTTTCTACGCAGCCATTAGGAATGGCTATAATTAGGCCCTTGACACAGAGTCACCCTAAACCCCATCCATGGGACTACAATTTCTGACAAAGCAGGCCAATCTTCTTGCTTCATGATGCCACTGCACACAAGACTGTACGGATAGCAGTGACCACTGCAGGAACTACAGCAGTACATCACGTAGAAGTTTTGAAGATCTGCAATGAATTGGGAATAAAACTGTGACTGCATGTTTGGGGACCTTTTACTTTGTAGAAAATCCTGTGTTTCTAAAACATCCACAGTGACTGTTGTTGTCCTATATTATTTAAATGAGTAAGTGTCCTAGTTTCAGGAGGAAGTGTTGTTGTTTTATCAAATTTACTGCGCATCTGTTTAAAGAATATGGCAACAGCATGCATAAAGCTCCAATCAAAATATTATAGAACCAGCCAATTTTGTGATATTAAAAATGTATGGCCAGACACAATGTGCTGAAAATGTAAAATTGCCACGTGGTGACTTTTCTGCTCTTCTTATATTGGACTGTTTACCCCCAAATTAAATCTTGTGCAAAAATATACCAGACAAAAAAGGAGATAAATTTGGCTCTAAACAATTAAACTGACATTGTAAAAGTTTGTCTGTATAATATGCCAACATTGCAAATATATTTTTTTATAGCAATAGAATTTTTGTAGTATCTTAAATAGATTTTGAAACATTCAAATTATATATGCCATTACAAATAATGATGTTTTATGGATATGGGATAACATCCCAATATGGAAGAATTTAAAAACTCCTTTAGTGAAAAATCTTCAAATGTTTTATAAGCAACAAGGAAACTCACTTTGGAGGATTTCTAGTGCTAACTGGTATTTTGTTTCTTGTGGGTAAGATCAGTATACCAGTAAAGATCCAGTTGGACTTTTATATAAGCAGGCCGATACCTTCAGTTTTCAGAAGAGGGACATGACTAGATGAATTGATGAAGTAGTAGAGGATACTGAGGCACAATGTTAGAGAGGATTAATGAGTCACTGTAGTATGCAATCCAGGTTGACGAGTCTACTGATGTTGACAATAAGGCAACAATGCTTGCTTTTGTGAGATATATTTCTCAGGAGGATGTGCATGAGGATATGTTATGTGCACTTTTGTTGCCAACCAACACCACAGCTGCAGAACTATTCAAGTCTCTGAATGACTACATATTAGGAAAACTGACTTGGTCATTCTGTGTTGGTATATGCACGGACGGAGCGGCTGCCATGACGGGACGGCTTTCTGGTTTCACTACTCTGTCAAGTAGGTCACTTCTGAATGTGATTCTGCACACTGTGTCATCCATAGAGAAATACTGGCTAGCCGAAAAATGTCACCTGTACTAAACAACATTTTGCAGGATGTGATTAAAATTATCAACCACATTAAAGTACATGCCCTTAACTCACGTCTGTTCACACGGCTCTGTGAGGAGATGGATGCAGAGCACACACATCTACTCTTATACGCAGAAATGAGTCGGCTTTCTAAAGGTTGATCACTGGCCAGAGTTTTCGAGTTATGAGAGCTGCCCCAAAGATTTCTTTTAGAAAAACAGTCACCACTGGCCGCACAATTCAGTGACACAGAATGGGTCACAAAACTTGCTTACTTGTGTGACATTATCAACCTGCTCAACGAACTTAATCTGTCACTTTTGGGGAGACGACAACTGTCTTCAAGTCGGCAGATAAAGTGGCTGCATTCAAAGCCAAACTGGAATTACGGGGGCGACAAATGAGCATTGGGATTTTTGACATGTTTCAAACATTGGCAGGGATTTTAGAAGAGACTGAGCCAAGGCCTTCTTTCTCCCAGCAGGTGCACGATCACCTATCTTAGCTTTCAAAAGAGTCTGAGCATTACTTCCCAACCACAGAAGACCGCCGAACTGGGAAGCAATGGATCTGCAACCCATTTGTGAATAAGTCAGGTGAGTTGACTTTGTCTGTGCTAGAAGAGCGTCAACTGATTGAGATCACAAATGACAGTGGCCTTAAAAGTATGTTTGAGACAACTTCAAATCTCTACATATTCTGGATTAAAGTCAAGGTGAAATATCCTGAGATTGCTACAAAAGCACTGAAAAGCCTGCTTCCATTTCCAACATCCTTTGTGAAGCAGGGTTTTTTGCAGTGACAGCAACCAAAATGAGACTACAGAGTAGGCTAGACATAAGCAACACACTTTGGGTGTCACTGTCTCCCATCACCCCCATGTGGGACCATCTAGTTGCAGGAAAACAAGCTCAGGGCTCCCACTGATTCTGCATCATGGTGATTTGTATACTTATTTCATTATATATTACAATGTAATAATATTAGAAATAAAGTGCACAATAAACGTAATGCTCTTGAATCATCCTGAAACCATTCCCACCCCCGTGGAAAAACTGTCTTCCATGAAACAGGTCCCTGGTGCCAAAAAGTTTGGGGACTGCTGTTCTAGGTCACATGGCAAGATCTTGGCCCTTGAGAAGCTTGCATGTATGTAACACTTGACAATTTACAGCATTCTTCCAGCTGTTTCATCATGGCGAGACCTCGCAGTGGCTCTGATATAGATGAGCCACTCTGAAAAGCAAGTAGCTCTTTCAAGGTCACCCAGTGATGGAACTAGGCTTTGCATTACTGACTAGAGTTTTCCATCCAACTGCACAGAAAGCTTCACTGTGAAACAAAAGCCTTTATTGATTGATTTGTCCTGCAATGGAGCTCCAGAGGAGGAGATACTGATGACAGAGATGGGGAGAGGAGGAGTGGAAAGGAATTCGGAGAAAGACATTTTATTTTTTGCAGAGATTTTCTCTGCCAGCCAGTCTCCATGGCCTTATTTCTGATTCTTAGGAAGGGAGAGAATTCAAGCAAAATGTGAATTTGCACATGAACCCTCTGTGAGGTGTTGGGAATACCCAGAAACTCTTTCTTAGGATTATAAATTTGGATCATGGTCCTGGGGGATATGTGGGTGAAGGGAAGTTGTCCTTCTTGAGTGGCTTGGCTTCAGCACAGAGTGGTACTGGTAGAGGGAGACTTGGGGTGGGGCTCTGCGTGGGAAATGGCTTCATCACTGGGAGGAGGTGTTAGCCCCCGGTGGTGCACCGTGGGCAACATTGCTGGCAGAACTGGAACAGCAGAGGAGACAAAGTACCGGCTGCAACATGGCATTACAGTCAGCCCTGGGTTCTTTCAGAAGTAGCTGGAAAGACTTTGGAGAGGCCTGATGCTGAGCTAGAGAAAAGGGTGTTACAACTATAATTCAAGGCCAACTCTCTGACATAGTTCACAAGAGAGGCACATATATGTATATGTTTACTTTGGGGAGTCAAGATAGGGATGGGGATGGGATATGGAGGGAATCAAGGAAAAGTATGAGTGTTGGAGACCCAGCTGGGAAGTGAGATCACTAAACGTGGACAGGAGGAGAGTGAGATAGGATGGGAGACGTGAGTTGCAGGAGATTATGGAATGTAAGTCTTAGGTGGGTGAAGTTGCTTTGATTGGCAATGGGCATCACTTGAAGATTTGAGAACAGGGTAGTAGGGTGATCAGGGCTCAGCTTTAAAAAATGAATCATGAAGTGAAGTACTAGAATTTTTAGAGTGGGAAGAACCTTGGAATATGAAGAGACCAATCTGGAGTTGTTTGGCTATACAGATGTACCTCATTTAGCTGAGGACAGAAGTTTCTGAAAATAGAAGTGATAAGTGAATTGATTCTATAAAGGCTGGATATGACATGTCAGCAAAAGAGGGATTCAAGGAATGGAACATGGTGTATAAGATGTATATAAAGTTGGAGGAGGGAGAGAAGAAGGGTTAGAGAGATCAAGGGACTGGAAATCCCAATGAGGAGAGGGAACTGGTATTATGGGTATAACTGAGTAAGGACACTGGAATGACAGAATGTTGTGATTAGACCATTCATTCTTTGGAGATGAGACAGATTCTGGTGAAAACAAGGTCTCTGAGTGGAGGACTTCTTTGGAGTTGAGAAAGTCAAAGGGTGATTGGACCCCTCAGGATGGTGGCAGAACTTGGCAGGGATCCCACGGATCTCAGCATATGAGGGACAGTGTCCAAGAGGGCAGTAGATGACAGAGCTGATGGCTGAGTGTGATGCAGGGAAAGGGACCTGGGTTAGTTTGTATAAGAGGGTGAAATAATGGTCTGGGAGCTGAAGGTAAGAGGATTCTGAGCTTGACTTCCAATTATGAATTACATGAGTTGACAAGATCGTCCACTTGAGATGGTTACAGGGAAAGTAGGTTCTCAGGGAACAACCACATTAAGATTGTGGAGTACAGAGAGACTCAGTGAAGAAGTTAAGAGTGTAAGAGAATTTGTTACTAAAGAAATGGAAACTCCAGAGAGCACAGGGCAAGGAAGGACTTTGGAGAAATGTGAGTGCCAGCACTGGGTCAGGGAAGGAGGAAGAAGACCTCAATTTAGGAAGGTAGAGTCACGTGGCTGCATCTAAGAGGTCCCACCAGTCTTCTTGGCCCCACAGGACTCCTCTGCAGCCTAAAAGTGAGGCAGGTCTCTGGGTGGCAATAGTGTGAAGAGGCTTCTATGTGCTGGAGACAAGGCTGGGTGGGTGACATGCCCTGAGCTTTGGAGGCCGGATACCAGGCTCTGTCAGATGTGGGGCTGGGCTCTAACAGGATGATTTTGTAAAAGAACAATTTGTGTCACCTCTGTGTATAAAGCCCTTCATGTGGTTCCACAACACCTTCATCCTAAAGTTCAGGGCCCTCAAACATCTAGCTCTTGCCTCCCTCCCCAGATTTCTGTCCTGCCACTTCCTTCACAAATCATATTCTAATTATCTTGAGATGCTTATAATTTTCTGAACATTTTCTGCAGCTTCTGACTGGAATTCTTTCTTTCCCACATACCTTCCTCCTTCTTTTCCACAGCAATGGCCCTACAGCCTTTGCTTTAACGATTTAGCTCAGGAATCTCCTCCACCAAGAGGCTTCTCCTGACCACTTTATGTTGGACTAGATGCCTCATCTCTCATTGAATCTCTATCATTGTCAATCCCTCTTTTATTAATACCCTCCTATTACCTCTGTCATTAAACTTGCCACATAGTGTGATCTCCTTTTTAAAGAAAATCTGCACCAACAGCACTAGACTCTGAGAAACTTTCAAGCAAGACCCATGTCTTATGTACCATCACATTCTCACATTCTCAGCATCTTTCCTGGTACTTGGCACATAGAAGACTCTCAGTAAGTATTCAGAGAATGATTGAGATAACAGAAGCTGAGTTAGGTCAGTGTTGTGGAGGAATGAAATGAAGAATGTGTTCCGGGGGCATTGTGGTAGAGAACTGACAAGAGTTAGCAAATTAATTGTGTGTATGGGCACAGGTATGCGCACACTTGTGAGTTTAGTGGAGAGGAAAAGAAGGTCTCAAAGCCAGCCATCTCTTACTCATGGGTGATATTTACTTCTCTTCACTCATTAGCCCTGGAAAATCTGACTATCTGACTGTCATACCCATCTTTCTACTGAAACTATTATGAAAAAGCCAACAAATGATCTGAATATCAAACTCAAATGGCTGGCATCTCTTTTGAGGTTTTGAAACTGGGTTATAGGTAAGACTGTGTGGCATTATTAGCAGAAACAGGGAATTCCTATTTCCCTTAGTTGCTAAGTTCCAAATGAAGACAAAATGCTGGGAGCAAAAATGATGAGTGCAGGATTGTGGCTCAGGTTAAGACAGACAGACATCAAGAAGGCAACTGAAAATGATACCCTGGGGTGGAAGGTGACAAGTTCAAAGTAATGAGAATCAGGGAAGGAGCCAGAAACGAAAAGAAGCAGCCGGCAAGGTTGTAATGGAAAAATCATCACTGGAGATTTTCCCTCTTTCCTGTAGGTATTTAGTAGAATTATTGTTGTTGTTCTTCTTCTTAATATTAATATATGAATACCACAGATTTGTTTACCATAGGCTTAATTTTTTTAACATAAAGCACAATAATCTTTATTACTTCTTCTCAACCTCCCAACACTTTTCTGAAGTAGGTGGGGTAGATAATATTCCCATTTTGCAGATGAGAATCAGACAGGGTGCTTATAATCTCAGTTGGGGTGAAATAGACATCAGAGTGATTCTTCTGACTTCCAGCTGTTGCTCTTGGCACTGGTCCACCCTGCTACTCATAATAGTGAGGGACACACCTTAAATAAGAGATTAGGCTTCTTACATGTGGAGTAGGAGTCCCCTTTATTATAGTTTTTAACAACATAGTGGGTTGGAAGTTGTCTAACTATGTGTTTGTGGTTCTCTGGTCTCTGCAGCCCTTGTCACGTGCAAGGTTACTATTTGGCCAACAGCTTCACCATTTCATCCTTGAGCTCTTTCAGACTCTTGGGTGGGTGCCATCTGCTCCTGGTGATTTATTTTGTTTCTGAATTTGTCAATTAGATCTAAAGCATCTAATATTTTACTGAATTTTCTTTTTCCCTAATTCTTATGTTCCAAAAGACAACTGGGAGCTAAGAAATTTTTTAGTGTATTTTAGAGTAAATACAGTTTGGGTTTATGTAGGACCAAGATGGAATTTATATTGGCTAACAACCAAGAATGTTTATCTGAGTAGTTTATATCCAGATGCGAAGTGGGGTGAAATATTCTTATACTCCAGTCAAGGGTTGTGGTGGAATTGGAGATTGAGCAGAGGTAATATTTACTCCTTTTAACTCATCAGCCCTGAGAGATCTGACTGGCATCCTCATCCTTCTACTAAAACTGTTATGAAAAAGTCAACAAATGATCTTCTAAATATCAAACTCAAATGGCTGGCATTTCTTTTGTTCTTCTGGAATTTTCTTTGACATCTGTCACATTTTTCAGGCCAAAATCCTAGAATGCATTCTTGATTCTTCTTTCCCTCATTTCTCTAATGTTGATGGTGATCACATGGTTTATCTTTTCTTTTTTTTAGCTTTTTAAAGCTAAAAGCTAATTGTGAGTTGCACTGATTTTTTAAAATGTTAAACAAATGTTGCAGTCCAAGAATAAATTCTACTTGGTCATGATTATTATCCTTTCTATATTCTGTTGACTTGTTAAGATATTATTTAGAAATGTGTCTATGTTAATGACGAATATTGGTCTGTAGTTTTGTTTTCTGGTAATGTCTTTGTCCGTTTTTGGTATCAAGGTAATGTCCTCATAGCCTGAGTTGAGAAGTACTTTCTCCTTTGCAACTTTTAGAAGGAATTTGTTTAGAATTGGTATTATTTTACTTTAATGTTTCTTAGAATTTTTCAGTGGAACTATCTGGGCCTGCTATTTTCTTTGCAGGAAGGTTTTTAAGTATAAATTCAATTTCTTCAATAGAAATAGGTCATTTAGGTTACATATTTATTCTTGAGTGAGATAGATAATTTGTATCTTTTAAGAAATTTGTCTATTTTATCTAAGTTTTCCAATTTATAGGTATAAAGTTGTTCATAATATTCCCTTATTATCCTTTTAATATCTAAATAATCTGTAATGATGTCAACCTCTCATACCCACTATTGGTAATTTGTATTTTCTCTCTCTTTTTTTTCCTGATCATTGTTGTGAGAGGTTTATCAATTCTATTGACCTTTTCAAAGAAGCTGATTTTGGTTTCATTGCTTTTACATATTGTTTTCTTCTGTTCTGTTTCATTGATTCCCATTTTGATCTTTATTATTTCCTTTCTTCTGCTTACTTTGAGCTTCATTTGTTCTTATTTTTCTAATTTATTAAGTTCAAGGCTGAGGTCATTGATTTAAGGCAATACTTTTCTTCCGATTTAGGTGTTCAGTGCTGTACATATCCCCTAAGTACTGCCTTAGCAGCATTCCACAAATCCAATATGTATGTTTTAATTTTCATTTGGTTTAAAATACTTTCTAATTTCCCTTTTGATTTCTTATTTGACTCATGAGATGTTTAGAACTGTGTTATTTAATATCCAAATGTTTGGGGATACTTTCCTCATATCTTTGTTATTGATTTGTAATTTAATTCCATTGTGAGCAGAGAACATACTTTGTATGACTTGAATCTTAAAAAAATTAATGAGGCTTTTTTTATAGCCCTAAGTACCTTTTTATATCCAGGAAGATTCAACTTTGGGGGATCACATTTGTGATGGTCAGTAGGCAATGCCCTTGCCGGCAACTTACAGCTTTCCAGCAGGCAGCGTCGCATGGGCTGCTCCTCATTAAATTCTCTTGCTGCTTCTCCTCATCTTCCAGCCCCTTGTATCCCTCAACATTCACTGAAGGCTCTTCCAGAGCCAGCAAGAAATTCACTTGTCTTATGCGATAGACTGAGAGGGAGGTGTGGAATTAGGCTAAATACAGACAGAGGAGAGGGAAGGAGAGCAAATAAAGTAGTAATCCAAGGAAGGCTGAGCTGGGCTATAAAGAGATATTTTATTTTTCGGCTCATAAACTGACTCTGAAGGCAATACCGAAAATGTTTTGAGCGATGAAATCTTGACTGTGTGAAAAGTGTAGCCTTGGAGATTACTTTGAATGACAACACTCATTTGGATGTATGAGTTCCAGAGTATTTTAGAAAAATTAATCATTATTTTTAGTTAGATATGTAACTATTTTTGTGAACATTCCAAACTCAGTGCAGTGCAAGCATGAAGCAATTTTTCTTTCTCTTATCACTGCCTTCAACCATATTTTTTCAAATCTAACTTTATCGTTTTATAATGGGATCAATAAGATTTTCTCAGAGCTTTTTAGTCACCTTCAGTTATTGACAGTCCTGTACAGTCTTATTTAATTTGCTAGCCCATTCTGGGATTGACTATGGTCATTGGGATGCCTGGTGAGGAAAAGGCAGGGTCACTTCCTTTTCCTTTCCTCTTTCGCATTCCTTTCATCCTCTAGCATGTTGGCAAGAGGGACATAGATTAAGAAAGAGACAAGTATCTCAAATTCAACTGTTGCTTACCATCCTGCTCAGCCAGAGGAGGTGGTCTGTGAGTTGGAGAAGAGGGTTCAAGAAATCATCTGTAGCAATTGGGAGAGCCTGCTTAAAAGGAAGACCGGCATACCAGGTGGACACTTGCTTATGCAGTGGTCATGATGACCTGCACTTGGTTGGAAGGTCAAGGTTTTAACTTTCGATCCACCAGAATCTCTCACAGTCTTGATAAGACAAACAGCGAATGTTTAGTCAGATGAACTTCTACCGCCCTGTCCCTCGCTGTCTCCCTCCCATTCATTTTCACTTGCTCAAACGAGCGTCACATCTGTCACCTAAGCAGATATTTAACAGGGAAAGAGAGGAAAGTCTCCACTTTTGCTGTTATCCTAAGTCTCTAAAAGTAATTCTCTTAGAGCCCCCACATTTGGCTTGGAGGATGATAAAGACCTAAGTTGGAGGGAAGGAGAAAATCATTGTACTCTCTCTCATCCTATGTGGTAACAACTCCACCCACCCAAATCTCAAGAGCTTAAGACAACACAGAACAAATTATTAAGTTATTTGTCCATTGTTAGTCAGTAGGGAGGCGCTAATCATTGTGGCTGACATGGAAGCCACCATGTGAATGTTGCTGGATGGACACTGTGTCGGGGAAAAGAGAGAACTCTGGAAGGTCTTACATTGGCAACATGCCACTCTGGCCTGCAAGTGACCCATGGCCCATGGCTAGTCACATGGTCCTAACCTGAAGGAAGAATTGGGACATACAACTCCACTGATGACCAAAAGGGAGAAGAATCAGAAATACTTGACTGACAGCATCAATGATTACCATACGTAGTCTCCATTCCACGCCTCCAGTGCTCCTCTGTCTCTCTTTCTCTCTTCCTCTGTCTTTTTCCTTCTCTTTCCTTCTCTCCCAGTTTTGTGCTTACGCAGATCATTTAGAGGTAGTGGTGGCATGCAGGCATCGAGGTAATGGTTAAGGGATGTAGAATCTTATTCCACATATTGTTACATATACATTTATGTCACACACATCCATATGCATATGAATGTTACCTGTTACAGCAAGGAAGAGTTCAAGACTAGTTGCAGGGGTCGAAAAACTTGGGTCTGTAGATCTATAGTCCAACTCAACACCAAATATTGCATCAAGTAAGTGCATTAAAGGACTGTGTTTACAGATCCAAAAATATGGTCATATGGCCTGAAAAATTCAAACGTAGTTTTGTGAGCAGTGGAATGAAATAAAGAACTAAAACTGTCTCACATAATCCTTGGGTTTACAGTGTCTCGGACTCCAGCCAAGAGGAGGAGATATAGTGGAAAAGATCTTGGGTCAGGGTCATTCTTATTCAAGCTCTACTAGTATTTAAAATTGCTACTTCCACTGGAGCTACCAAATCCACAAAAGAGGCAGAAGCTGGTCAGGGTTCTGGGTTCTATTAATAGAATTTTTATATTAATAGGATTTTTATATAAGCAAAAAGTGACAGATACCAGGATTCCATATAATAGTCCTAGAATCCTATAAATACCTTTTTCTTCTTCTGGGAAGTGTGTCTGACCAAAACATATGAAGCAATATGACAGGCTAGTAAAAAAGAACAGAGGTTTAAATGTCAGCTGAAACAATGTTCATTTCATTTTTAAAAAAATCATTTGCACAGCTCTTTCAGCTGCCAAACTGAACCTCTTGCAGTTTGAAGTTCATCCAGAAAATCGTTTTGCAAAATATTTGCTGAAACACTGTAATGTAGGAATTGTAAGGGATTAAGGCTTGTTAGGTTTCTCCTCCCCAACACCTATCTTCCCTAAGCTGACTTCTGCAGCCAGAAGCTTAAATCCAAGTGTCTGAGATCCAGATTCCAAAATCAACATACTGCTCCCTCACTTCCAGCAAAAACGTTATTGAAATGTCTCACTTCTAACTAAAATCTGCCTAACTGAGCAGAACGACAGTCCTTCATTCAATCCTGTTAGCCTCCAAACACCCAAACAGACCCCCTTTTAAAAAAATTATAAATTGACTGACAATTTATAATTGGATAAATTCATGGGTACAAAGTGATGTTCTGATTTATGAATACAATAGGGAATAATTACTTCAAGCTAGGTAACATATCTGTCACCTCAAACGCTCAACATTTTTTTTGTGGTGAGAACATTAGAAATTTACTCTCTTAGCAAATTTGAAATGTGTAATACTCTATTATTAACTATATTCACCATGCTGTGCAATAGAACTAAAAAAAAATTCCTCCTGTCTAACTCAGATTTTGTACCCTTTGACTATCATCTCCCCATTCACGCCACCCCCAGCCTCTGTAACCGCCATTCTACTCTCTGCTTCCCCGAGTTCTATTGCTTTAGGTTGTTTAGCTGTAAATGATAACATGCAGAATTTGTCTTTCTGTGCATAATGTTCTCCAATTCCATTCATGTTGCAATGACAGAGTTTCCTCCTTTTTAACGGCTGTATAGTATTCCATTGTGCATACATACCACATTTTCTTTATTTATCCCTTATGGACACTTAGGTTAATTCTATAATTTGGCTGCTATAAATAGTGCTGCAATGAACACGGGAGTGCAGATATCTCTTTGAAAAACTTATTTCAAGTCTTTTGGATAAATATCCAGAAGTGGGATTGCTGGATCATATGGTAGTTCTATTTTTGGTTTTTTGAGGAACCTCCATACAGCTTTCGATATGGCTGTACTAATTTCTATTCCCACCAACAGTGTGCAACAGTTCCCTTTTTGCCACATCCTCACCAATATTTATTTTTCGCTTTTCTGCTGATAGCCATTCTGACAGGTGTGAGGTGATACCGCATTGTGGTTTTAATTTTCGTTTCCCTAATGATTATTGATATTGAGCAGTTTTCATATGTCTGTTGGCCATTTGTATGTCCTCTTGAGAAATATCTTGTTCCTTTTCTGTTGTTTTTTAAATGATTGAGTTGTTTGAGCTCCTTGTATTATATTGTTTTGAATAATAACTCCTTATCAGATGTATGGTTTGCAAACATTTTCTCCCAATCTGTAGGTTGTCGCTGCACACATTGTTTCCTTTGCTGTGCAGAAGCTCTTTATAGATTGGATAAATTCATGGGTACAAAGTGATGTTCTGATTTATGGGATATTTGAGTTTGATATAATCTCTTTTGCCTATTTTTTGAGTACATCCCCTTTTGGCTTTGGGTGAAAATTTCTTTTAGATAAATAATCTAAAAATAGACTGCTAGGTTGTAAGGTATGTACATTTAGTTTGTATGAGTAGTACAAGACTGTTTCCCCTGAACGCAGAATTGGTCTATATTCCATCAGCAGTGCATGGGAATTCCAATATACCTACATTCCCTCCCTCAACACTTGGCATTATGCAGTTTTCCAATTCTTGCCAGTCTAATTGGTGTAGAGAGAAATCTCAATGTTGTTTTAATTTGCATTTTTCTGACTCCTGATGAGTTTGAGTGTCTCTTGGTATGCTTCTCAGGTTTTGGATTTCCTCTTTTAGGAATTGTCTGTTTATATTAGTTGTCCATTTTTATAATAGAGATGCTCTCTTCTTGATGTTAATTTATGGTTCTTCTATATTCTAGATATTAATTTCTTACAGTTTTAAACATTAAAAATATCTGTCTTCTGACTTTGTCCATGGTATTGTTCATTGCACAGAAATATTAAATTTTGTTGCCATAAAATTCACTGAGTTATTGTTTTAGGATTTACCCTTAACATCTTTATTTAGGACGTTATATACCCCTAAATCACAAAGATATTCTCCTGTGTTTCTCCTATGTGATGTTAATCAGGGATTCAGTTATTTTTTCTCTACTGAGTCAATTTCTGCCAAAATGACCAAATGATTCTCTTTCCCCAATTATAGTACTACTTTGTTGTATATTACATCCCATAATGTCATGGATCTTTGACAGTTCTTTGTTCTATTTACCTGTTTTTATGTTAATGTCAGAGGGTATTTTTTTAAACTATCATCTTCTAATAATATTTTGCAGTGCAAGTCCCTTCCATTTGTTCTTTTCTTTTAATGGTGACTTATTTATTGGTACAGATGTTTCCATATGCATATTAGAGCATGTTTATCATGTTTTGTAGAAATTTGACTTAAGATTTTAATTCAGTTTCTTTAATTTATATGTTAATTTAGAGATAATCAACATCTTTAGACTATTAAATCATCCCATCCAAGAGGATGGAATTTCTTAATTTATTTATTACATCTGTATTATTCTCTTCTATGTCCTTTGTTAGAGTTTTACATTTTTTTTATAGAGGCCTGTGACTTTTGGCGATGTAAACTTCTAGATACATTGTAGTTGTTTGCTGATATTGTGATTGGTATTTTCCTGTTTTATTAAAATGACATTTTCTTGTTGGGTTTTGCTAGCATGAAGAAGTATTTTGATTTTTGTAGGTTGATCTTGCATCTGGCATTGTGTTGGTTCTTCTAGATGTCTACCAAAAGATGATTTAATCACTTTCCTTCTAATCCTCATATCTTTTCTTTTACTTTCCTTGTAATATTTGTCTTCTGTACTAAGTTAAAATAATAGTGAGGATGGAAATCATCATCCATCATAGGTGTCAAACCTTATTAACTGCTCTTTCTGCATCAATTGATATTATTATAATATATAATCATATACTTTGCTTATATAAATTCTAAAATTTTTATATATAATTATATAATTTTTCTTCAACCTGAATATGGTAAATTATGTTGTGAAGTTTTTTTTTTTATTTCAGGAAATTGTGGGGGTACAAACATTTTGGTTACGACTTTGCCACATCCCAACCATGATTTGAGATGTGACCTTCCCCCCCCACAATGCTCACTGCATCCATTAATTGTGAGTTTGCCCACCCCCCAACCCCCCAATCCCTGAAGAATATTTCTGCTGTGTGAGCACCTTAGTGTTGATCAGTGAGTGCCAGTTTGATGGCGAGTCCATGTGGTGCCTATTCTTCCATCCTTATGATACCTCATTTCGGAGGATGGGCTCAAGCTCTATTCAGGAAAATATAAGAGGTGCTAGATCACCATCGTTTTTTTATAGTTGAGTAGTATTCCATTGTATACATATACCACATTTTATTAATCCACTCATTCCTGGATAACCCCACTTGAGCTTGTTAATACACACACACATCATTGTTAATTCTATTTTCTACTATTTTGTTTAGTATCTTTGCATCTAAGTTAATAACTAAAATGGCTCTAGTCTTCTCTCCTCAATGTGTTTATCTGGCTTTAGAATCAAGATGATCATTTTCTAACAAAATAATCTGGGTGGCTTTCCCTCTTTTCATATTTTTTAGAAACAGTGCTTAAAATTGGAATTTATCATTCTATGAGAATTTCATAGAACTCTCCCATAAACTATCTGGCCTGTTTTGGGTCAGAAAAGTCATTGAATTTCCTTCCTAGCTCTTTTAAATATTTATTAGTCTCTTTGAGCTCCCCAAATCCTTTTGCTGTAATTTTGGCATTTAAAAATTATTTTAAGTTTCTATTTGTCTTAGCAATGTTTTCAAATATATTCACTGACAGGTGTTTCTTCTCTTAATTTCATCCTTCTCTCCCTCCCTTCCTTCCTTCTTTCCTCCTTTATGGAGAGGGCATGAGATTTTTCTCATCAGTCTTGCTAGAGGTCTTTCTATTTTCCTTTTGTAAGGAAACAAACAAAACACCTTTTGAATTGTTAATCTTCTGCTGCTGTGGTTGTGTGTGTGTGTGTGTGTGTGTGTTCTTTATTTCATGGATTTCTGCTGTTGCTGTTACTATTTCATTACTTTTTATTTGCTTTTGCTCTAAGGCTCTTTTCCCCTAATTTATTTAATTGCATGCTTAGCTAATTTATTTCTAACTTTTCTTGTTTCCTGCTAATTTATTTAAAACTATAATTTTTTCTCTGGCATGGCTTTACTAATATCACACAGATTTTGACAGTTGGTATTTTAATTGTCATTCAGTCCTGAATATTTCTAAATTTCCTCTATTATTTTCTGTCTAACCCAAAGACTGTTTAATAAAATGTGGTTTTATTTCTAAGTATGCTGCTTAAGTTATCCTTTTGTAGATAATTTCTAATTCTATTTGTTTATTGTTGAAGAACATAGTCTGTTTGATTGTTCTTTAGTAATTTATTGAGATTGCTTTAATGATCTAATATGTGGTCTATTTTTATAACTGGAGTGAGCTAAAAACTGTATTCTCTATTTATTGGGGCGTAGTTCCCATATGTATTGTTTATATAATTGCTAGAGCTTATTAATTATGTTATTTAGGTTTTTGATATCTCCGCTATTTTCTTACACTTGACATATTGGTTTCTAATAAACCTACCACAACTACAATTGTTCATTAATTGCTTTCTTCCTGCAGTTTAGACAAATGCATGTATGTTTATGTTGGCTGTATCATCTTTTTCTTCCCCCTTTTATGTACAGATTATGTTCTTCTGTTGCTTTACAAATTTTTTTAGTTTTAAATTATATCTTGCCCAGATATTAAAATCACTGCTAAGCTTTCTCTTGGTTCATATTTCACTAATATATCTTTTTTATCTTTTTATTTCTAAACTTTGTGTGTGTTTTTAAGTGTGTATCCTGCAACTAATGTAGGATAAAAAAGTTTCTTTTAATTAACGTGTTTAAATAATTTATACTTATTCTAATTCTATTATGTTAGAACTTTGTTCTATCTTATTTACTTTTTCCGTTTACTATATTTTCCTTTTGTTTCTTTTTCTCCATTCCCTCTTTTCCTTGGATATGTTGATATTCTTCTAATTCTAATTTTGATTTTGTGACGATTGCCCTTAACACCCTTATTTGTATTTATTTATTGCTATTGATTTTTAAAGTATTTCTTTCTCCTTCCTCCCTTCCTTCTTCCCTTCCTCCCTTCTCTCTTTTTCTCTCAATCTCTGTCTCTATCTCTCTCTTCCCCCAACAAGACAAATATATTGGTGAACTTTTATGTCTCTTAGTATCTTTGTCAGGTTTCAGTCTGAAATATCAGTTCTTAGCGCTCTCATGGCCAAAGAATGAGCAGATATGTCAAAGTAAAGCAAGCTAGAAAGTGAGCTTTATGGAGGAGAGAAAGATGAGAGTATAGAGCAAGAGCAAGACACAGGTTTACAGAGTGTGATGCATACGCCACAGATGACGACCAGACCCATTGTCACAGCAAAGGGAAAGCAAAAGGAAAGGGCCAAAAAGAGGGTTTGGTTATGGTCTGCATCTTGTTTCATAGTGCCCCGACTGGGACCTCCCTAGTGGCTCAGATGTCACCATGGAGCCACTTTGATTGGACCATTGGTAGTTGTATTATTATGCATGTGGGTTGTTCTAGGTCAATTTCCAGACTCCATGGTACCTGTTCTGTTTGGCCCATGGGCTAGAGAGTCCTCTGCATTCTTTTGCAGCTGGTGTGCTAAGTTGATTGGCTGATTTGTGGGGTATTCCCTCCTCTCAATGTATGGCAGTTGCTTGGGGGATTAGGGTGGAGCAGGACCAAGATTGGGGCCACAGCACCCACTTTCCTCCCTAGGAGACCTGGAATCCCTTGCTATCTACCTAACATCTTCACCTCCCTACCTCTGATCATGTTTATTTTTTCCTGGAATATTGGCTTTTGATTATTAAGAATATTTTTACTTTCTTTTGTCTTAGTTCTCTCTTTTTATGGCATGGTTCTCTCCTTTTAGAAAAAAAGTTATACCAAGATAATTTATCAATGTTGATTTCCATACCAGTTGCTGTACCTCCTGGATTTATTTCTCTTATTATTTGAGTACTTCCTCCAAATGTTTCTTCACTGTGGGACTTTGTTTGGCAAGCCCTCTAAGGCATTTATGCCTAAGAATATTTCATTATGTCCTCACATTTAAATGACAATTTGATATATTCAATTCTAAGTTCAAAGTTCTTTTCCTTCAATGTTTTAAAAATATTACTTCATTATCTTCTTGCTTCTAATGTGGATGTTGAGAAGATTAATGTCAATCTGATTCTTGTTCTTAGTAGATGATTTCTTCTTTCTCTGGGTGCTTTAAACATTTATTTTTTTCAGTGTTATGCCTACAGTACTATATGCGACACCGGGTGTGGCTTTTTGCGTATCTCTTTTGTTTGATTCAGTGTGGGTTCCTTTGATCTAAGTTAATTAATAAGTCTGGGAAATTTCTCCTCATATTTCTTCACATCTTTCTCTTACTTTTTTCACCACCTTTAGGGAGCCCTATTACCTGATGGTAGCACTTCTAATTTGACCCTTTTTACTCTCAGCCCTTATTTTATATTTTCTATCTCTTTGTTCTTTCCTGTGGCATTCTTCATCTGATCTTTCTGTTTACTAATTTTTTCTTCAGCTATATCCATCCCATTATTTACCCTATCTTTAAAAATTTCCATTATTAAATTTTATTTCTAATACTTTCTCATATTTTTTTTATTTCTCCTTGTTTTATATTGATAGCATATTTATCCTTGAAAGTGTATTTATCCCATTTATTCCAAATTCTTGGTCTTTCTGTTCCAATAATCATGCTTCATATGTTTTACATCATACAGTTAGTTATTTTTCTTTGGAGGTAGTTTTACTCCTCACGTAATTAGGAATATGACTGTGAGCTTAGATTTTCTTAGAGATATCAGCTACTCTGTTTGGTAATGCATATTTATAGGAGAGAAAGGTCAAACACTATTCTGTTGGTCCTGGGGAGTTCAAGGGGAGTGAAGAGGGTATCTCTCTGGGTGGAGAGCCCCGGGGGCCATAGGGTCACAGTCAGATCTGTTTCTCTAGTCCCTTCCTTTCCCCCACTGCCAACAGCACTTTCAAATCAAGGTTTCTTTCTAGGTTTTTATTTAGTATTTCATGGATTTTACATTCCCTTCTGTCATTTTTTCCAGGTTCAATTTGGGGAACGGGAACCAGCAGTCTGTGCTAGCTTACCGTTTTGTCCAAACTGGAAAACACTGTTTTGAACATTACTTTCTTATTTTATGAGACAGGGTAGAGCCTTAAATAACCCCTCCTTAATATCCTGATGAATGGCAACATAAAATAATGATCCTTTGGGATATAAAGGTTACAATAGTTTAATTTTTTAAAACTGTATTTGAAACATGAAACAGAGCTATTTCTAGGAATGGAGAGAATAGCTTTGTTCTTTCCTTTTTGACTTTGAAACAGCAGGGTGGTCTGCTTTGGACATTAGGATCAGCCACCAAAAACCCTAGAGAAATACCATATTAATGCCTTTTTATATTAAAGAACTATGCATTCATTTTTACTTAATTTAACAAAAAAGCTTAGAGTAGTTAAATAAAACATCAAATATAAAGGAAAAGATACACAAAATCTAATTTCAAAACATAAATTAAGGTTGCCAGATAAAATATAGTATGCCCAATTAAATTTGACTTTCATAAACAACAAATAATTTTTTAGTATAATTATGTCCCAAGAAATATTTTTGCTTTTTTTCCAGGGAACACTTACCCCCTTAGTTTTTTCCTGGAGTGGAGACAGTTTGATCTTTAAATAAATCTGGCTTCAAATTCCATCTCCATCTCTAGCCGGGTAACCTGAACAACCAATCTGAACCTCAGTTTCCTTATCTGTGAAATGGGGATAAGAATATCTGCCTTGTAGTTTTTAGAGTCAGTTGCAGTAAGGTGTGTCAATGTCTAGCACAATGTGGGACACATAATAGGTGCCCATATTTGCCTTGGCAACGTTATTTCTCTTTCCCCTTTCAAAGAAGTTACTCTACTATCATCCCAAAACCAATATTAATAACTAAAAGTTATTCTGTTAAGAGAAAAAGTACCAATGTATCTATTGAACTCCTCTAGGGTGCTATAGCACATAGAAAACAGAAAATGGCATGTGTGCAAGACATTTGAAGAGCAACACCTCTATGCTAGTATTTAAGTATTATTGATAAACATTTTTTGATGACTTGGTATATTTAACGCACAAATGTGAAGACATGGAAGACACAGAGCTTAAATATCTCTTCCCCTTGGCCTTGAGTCTTCCTCTGCTCATGCAACAATGGTAAAGTAAGATCCCTTCTTTTACAATCCCTCATAAAAGCACCTTAAGATAGTTGAGATTTAAAGTTGAGTGACTGAGCTACATGTTATCTGTTTCAATAAATTTATTTCTATGGAAGTTGACTAGAATAAGTTTACTTCTACTTGCAGCCCAAGGATACTAGTCAATATAGGCATTCTGGTACCACATATTGGGTTTTATAGCACAAAGTGTTTGGGGGTTTATCACACAGGTTGGAATCCTCACTCATACTTATTACAAGAGCTCCTCAGAGCTTTTTCAGTAAGGAGGTGCTAATTTCTGTAATAACTGTGACCATTTGTTGAATATTTACCCTGTTACAGGTGTCTTATGTTATTTTATCTTTTACAACAACTCTAAAAGGCAGATATATAATCCAAATAATTCGGATGAGGAAACAGAACCACAGAGGTTAAGTCACTCACCCAAAGTCAAGTAACTCGCACAGGACAGGGCTAGGATTTGAACCCGTCTATTCTGACTCTGGCACCTTTCTGCTTTCCACTGGACCACAATTGCTCCAACATGTCTCCAAAGAATTTAATGAGGGGGAAAACCCAATACACCCAAATCTTTCCTTATTTTATTCCAACCCGCTGTAAGAGGCTTGCTCATACAACTGATCAAGGACACACACGTATGGCTAAAATGTCAGCATCCATCAAACTCATTTCGCTTGTGATCCAAAATCATATTGAAACTCTGCTGTCCTGAGAGATGAAAAGCAGGTGGGCTATTGCATTTCTTGGTTTCTTGCTTAAAAATAATTAATTGTGTCCCTAGCGTCTCAATTGTTTCTTTTGCCCTAGTGCTGAGGCAGTGGACTGGGCTTGGGGCGGGAGGAAGGAACTAGGCTGGGGAGGCAGGTCAGCTTTGATTTTATTGGCAGGGAAGGCAGTTCATAGCTTAGGGAGTGCAGGGCCCCTTTCTGAACTTTGCTGCTGGCACTGCCTCTGTGGAGCACATGAGTGGGGTGGGATGATGGCTGGGGTCATCCCTTGGTTGGAGGAGGGAGGATGATGGGCAAATGAAGACAAGGGGCCTCCCTGTTTCTCTTTATTATCAATAGTTTCAAAAAGGTAAATTCAGGAAAGTGTAATGGGGAAAATTAGACAACACAGCTTGGTGGGCCCAGTGAGGCTGCTGCCCTCTGTCCATGCCTCTTGTTTTGGAGTAAATTGCTCCCTTGTGAGGCTCAGAATCTCTCAAGAACCGAGGAGTGCAGTACATATTCCTGAAAGTCACAGTGACAGGTGGGAATGTGGCCAAATACCCCACAGCCCTCATTCATCATCTCTCGTAACAGGCCGCTGCTATGCAAAGTTCCCATGGGCTGACTCATGCTGGCCAGCTCCTCGGTATCCTTGATGTCCTTCAGGGAGCTGGCCACTTCACCTTGACTGACCTTGGGGTAGTGCAGGTGGAGAGAGTTTCAACGAAGTGGCTCAACTTCGTCAGAAGACCTGCCTAGTATTTTATCTTGTGCTGCATGTATGCCGTAAGCTTATCTCATTTCTATAGCAGTTCTTTATTTAAAGGTAGGTACAATTTCCCCTATTTTATAGACTACATAACTGACGCCCAGAAAGTTAAATAAATTCCCTAAGGACCCCACCCCTAGTAAGTGGTGAGAATGGGATTCCAGCTCATGTTCCACTCCTTGCCGTCCTTTTGGTGGCACTGATTCCTCTCAGCTGTGCTGCTCACCCCAGTTGAGAGGACAACCCCTCCCTAGCCCTTTAGAAGCGTGAACAATAATGATAATGATGAACAAGGATGGTGATCATCTCAGGAAGAATGAACATACCTTCCATTGGAAGCTCTTGGATTTTGTTTGAATTTCATCATCTGATTTACAGAAATTAATGAGCTTCTAGATCTGGACCTGGTGTGCCTTGATAAAAGAACTTATTTTTAGTGCCTTAGAATTTAAAAGGATCTGTTATAATTTCATGCTTAAATAACACTAAATAAGGGCCTGTGTTTGTCTAGCATAATTGGAAGCAAAGGAAAAGGGAAACAGTTGCTTCTAAACAAATGGCATGAATGCATCTTGGGGGAAATTTGAAGATAGAGAAACCCCCAAATAAAACAAACGCACACCAGAGGTTTAATTATCCTCCTCGGAGAGCATTTCCCACAGGCTAGAGATGGCCTTTACGGACACAAAGACCAAGACAGGAGGCTGGAGGTGTGTGGGGTGGCAGTGGGTTAGAAGCCAGGGGCCAGATGGCCTCAGTTAAAAAGTGTAGCTGTCCATCAAACTGCCGTCTTGGGTTGCCTGAGGACCCACAGAAGACACAGGAGTGATTTTCCCTCCCTTCTCGGGCTCTCTCAGGGCTGATTTGTTGATTTGTTCCTGTGCGTTTAACATCGCCGTCCTCACAGCCTCTGAGACCACCTAAGTCACAGCACGCAAGGCAATGGGGAAAAGCTGGCTGAAAGAAAAAAGGATGGGAGAGGATAAAGACTATGAAAAGGGGAAAGGACTGCTCTCCCAGGCCTCTGGATCTCCCGGGTGACGGAGTCTTCTTCCCTGGAGCCTCTCACTGGCGCAGCCCCGCCCCGTGACCACGCCCCGCGACCACGCCCCCTCCACGCCCCGGGCACCCAGTCCCAGCTCCCACCAGTCCCTTTCTCCCACGGTAAAATTTTGCTCTCTTTGTGCATTTACATTTCTGCTGACTGCAAGGATCAGTTTAATTTCATGGGTGTCATTTCCTTCAAGAAATCTCTGTCTGAGCAGCAGCCCATCGAATCCCCGGTAAAACATATTTTCCTACGGTAATGATTTTATGGGCCCATAAGTCATGAATTTATTATGATCTCAGCCCCTGCTGCTGATTGCTGTAAAATGCAAAGTAATTAACAGCAAGCAGTAGAAGTTATTCCCACCTGGTAACGTGTTCCTTCGTTCGCTGATGGGTTTGATTAAAGTAATGACTAAAGAGTGAAGCCCTGCTGTAAAATATTAGCATGATTAATGCTGTATCCTAAATAAGAAACAAAACTAACGGGCACGATCTGAGAAATTAAAAAACACATACATACAATCCTTCCTCTCCCCCCACTCCCATCTCCCTTAAGCAATTGTTATGGCTCATTTAAGGTATGTCTTCCTTCCCATTAAATAATGTGTAGATTCCAAGGCCAGGGGCTGGCTAGCAGAGCACATCGCACAGTTCCCATAACATCTAAAGTGCCGGTGTTAATTTTTTTCCCTTTCCTCTTGGATTTGCAGAATGGAGCTTGGATGGTGGTATGCTTTGAGCTGACTCCTGCATAGCTACTAAACAGTTCTGTCTCACTCAACATCAGGCGGGGTCTTTGTGGTACCACCAACTAAAGAGGAAGAGAGGTGGGGGTGAGAGGAGCTTTGGCAACTTCACTTCCCCCTTGACCAGCTGGAGCCAGGCAATAGCAGTTAGGGTTTAGGCTGACATGGTCCTTTATTTCTAGAACCACCCCTAACCAGAGAGATGATTAAAGCTGATGATTCTCAGCTTCATCTTTCCCAACAATAGGGATGACTTGCCTCTACTCTAGCATTGGTCTGGGGACAAATAATAAATGCCTACGGGTGCCCAAACACTTAACTGTCCTTCCTCCTGATGCTATGAAGAAATCTGAGCTTCCTGAAGCTCCACCTTCCCCAGAAGAACAGGTAGGAGGCGCACTTGAGAGTGGGCTCGAAGGCGATTCTGCTTGTGGAATGCCAGCATCTTGCCCCCTCAACTCTGAGAGCACCCCATGTCACAGAGAGCCACAGGACTGTAGGTGGGCACAGCTCTCCTGGAGGAGATGTAGGAAGGGCTGGGGTGGGCTGAGGGTGGTGGCCTACTGGGGAGGTCATGGAGAGGCAGAAGGGGTCTGCTTTTGTCCTTCTCCAGTGGCCCTGAAATTAAATTCACACTTATACCTTTGTAGGTTGGGAGAGAAAGAGCCAGAGGAGAGTCTGGATATGCAGGAGGCTGTGCCAAGGGAGCATCCTAGGGTATGTGCTCTGGAAAGAGAGCAAGGCCTTTCTGATGAAAGGATTGTTTTGCTAGAAGACTGGGGCTGCAGGAAGACAAGAGTCCATTTCCTTAACTCATTGCTGGACACCTCTTGTATTCCAGAGTCATGACAGTCTCTGCCATTAAGAAATTTCCAGTCTAGAAACTCACCTAAACGGGAAGATGCTAAAGAAAACCTCACTGGCAAGGGACAGGAGTAAAGGAGACATGGGGACTTGGGCAGGGATTCACAGCCATTCTGGCCTCAGGGAGAGGTGTGGGGGAGGCGCTGGACAGAGAATGCCACACTGCGTACATGGGACGGGGAGGTGGGTTTTCTGCACACCTTGTGAATTTGGAAGGGGAAAGTCTGTCTCCTATGGGGGCAAATGGACATCATCATTCTGGCTCATAGCCATGGAGAGCATAGAGAACAGTGCTATTAATTTACAACCCTCTGTGCTTCAGAAGCTCTCAAAACATTTAAAAAATACCAGATTCATATGAAGGAAGAAGTGAGGGACAGGCATGTATGGGTCCATTTTAAAGATTTGGGGACCAAATTATGGAGAGAGAAATTATCTGTCCAAAGCTGCTCTCAGTAAGGGGCAGATGTGAGGTCAGACCCTACGTCTTCCCCACTAACCAATTAGGATGCATTTGCTTAATGGATTGTGTTTCATGTGCCAAATTTCTGGAGGCTGTCCTTCCAAACCACCCAACCACCTGGCTGCAGTTGGGCAATCCACAAACAATGGCAATTATCATGAATCTGCTATCAATCCCAAGAATGTCACATGTGCCATCCTGGGACAGTAACAGGCAGAAAGGCATCAGGTTTTTCCCTACAGCAGAAAGACGGCTGCTTTCCCAGTGGAAAGTATTCCTGCATTTTCCTATTAAAGATGAAGCAGAGACAAGGTGAGGTTGTGGTAAGAGGAAACAGAGCCATAAAAATAATTTTTATTCTCCTCTGTTCTTAATCACTTAAAAAAAAAAAACTTGTCGTCTGATGTCTCAGAAAAAATTTAATGAACATGCACCTTTCTGCTTTTACTCCTCTGGCCCTTGCCCCTTAGAGGGGCAGATGAAGGAAAAGTTATTGGGATCACGGTGCTGGCACAGGGAAGATAAACGCGAAGCCCTCCCTCTCCCCGCCGCTGAGCAGGTCAAAAACTGATTGCGTTGGGCGTGAAGGATTTATGTCTGCCGTGAGTCAGTCAGAGTGTCGGGGTAAATCAAGGCTGACATTTTTAGCATCTAAGAAAAAAAGCAATTGCATTTTATGTCTACATTTTGCTCAGCTAATCAAGGTGCAGAAGAGACAGTCTGCCTGGGGAAACTTTTCCACTTTTTATTATTTAGGTAGAGTTTGATTTTCCCCATAGAAACATGGAGCAAGTCTATAAAGTAAGGAAAAGGCCCTCCCTATCACGTTTGATTTGGAGGAATGGGATCTGGAGAGGGACTGGACGTGGGAGTCACCTGAGTGGTCTCAGGGACAGCTCTGGAAGAAGAGAGTGGATGGCCCCCTTTGCAAAGAATTTCTTCTCTCTGAAGGCCTCCAGCGAGACTTAAGATATAACAATGATAGGGAAAAAACTAGTTTGATGCCTTTGACTAAATTGGCCAGCTACTAATTGACTACTCATCCGTCCTTTAACTGAAGAAACGAGTGAAATAACTAAGATTAGTTAAAACTGTTGAACCAGTTTGATGCATATTGACATAGTTCAAGATCAAGCCACAGTTAATATGTGCAAGGGAAAAAAAAAGATGAACAAATCATCTAGCAGTATTTCTTTTTAGCTTTCTGTTTCCAAGGCTAATTATCGGTTTATCTAAGTGCTTTGCCTTAGTAAATGAGAAAGTATTTGGATTTCAAAAGTCTTATATGTTGCACCAGGGACTAGATTCAGCAAATAATACTTTCATGTGTTAACGGATAGTAATCATGATGCTAATTTTTTTGAGGGGGAGGGGATTTACTATATAAAGTGCTTAAGCATTTTATATACGTTATCTCATTAAATCTCCGTTGCCCCTGGAGCGAGTTATGATCCCTGTTTTACCGATGGGGAAATTGATGCTTAGAGGGCTTGACTAATGTACGTTAGGTTATATCCAGCTCTTCCCAGCTGGCAAGAGCTAGAGAAGTTCTTTGAACTGAGGCAGTTCTGCCTCCACAGCCTTTATCCCTAACTTCTATGTTTGCTGCCTCAGATTTGATCAAAGCAGAGATGCACATTTATTCTAACAATGTTGGGAATAAGAGACTCAACAAAAACAGATTTCATGCTTCTGCATAGCCAAAGAAACTGTCACGAGAGCAAACAGACAACCTACAGAATGGGAGAAAATTTTTGCATGCTACACATCAAGGGACTGATAACTAGAATCTATTTAGAACTTACGAAAATCAGCAAGAAAAAATCAAACAACCCTATCAAAAAGTGGGCAAAAGACATGAACAGAAACTTTTCAAAAGAAGGCAGAATAATGGCCAACAAACATATGAAAAAATGCTCAACATCTCTAATCATCAGGGAAATGTAAATCAAAACCATAATGAGATATTACTTATCTCCAGTGAGAATTGCCTTTATCAAAAAGTCACAAAACAATAAATGTTGGCATGGATGCGGAGAGATAGGAACACTCCTACATTGCTGGTGGGACTGCAAACTAGTGCAACCCCTGTGGAAAGCAATATGGAGATACCTGAAAGCGATACAAGTAGATCTACCATTTGATCCAGCAATCCCACTACTGGGCATCTACCCAAAGGAACAAAAGACACTCTATAAAAAAGACACCTGCACTCGAATGTTTATAGCAGCACAATTCACAATTGCAAAGTTGTGGAAACA